>JAWZYT010003496.1:0-37500 GCA_034508575.1 Petrolisthes manimaculis | reverse complement strand
AGAGAGAGAGAGAGAGAGAGAGAGAGAGAGAGAGAGAGAGAGAGAGAGAGAGAGAGAGAGAGAGAGAGAGAGAGGAGAGAGAGAGAGAGAGAGAGTCCTTGGTTCATTTTAACTCTCAGGATTTAGAACTTATATATAAATAAATATGGGACTAAGGTAAAATATTGTAATAAAACAACTCTACATAGACTATACTAACTATACTTATATCAGTGGAGAAGGTAAGACTAAGCGACCTTCAGAGCTCTTCACAACAGTTATAAAATAGAGGTTTATATATATATAGGCTATATGTATGTAACTCGACCGTGGGTTATATATAGTATAGCCTCGGACACTTTAAATACCTTTACCGTTATGGACATGTTTCTGCTAAATAGTATAAATTGGTAACTTAGTACAGTACTGCACACACTACAAATGTACTTTAATTAACAGGAAAATGTAATATAATGGTTTAAGAAAATGCTGATAATTTCTTCACGCAAAAACATCATCTCTCTCTCTCTCTCTCTCTCTCTCTCTCTCTCTCTCTCTCTCTCTCTCTCTCTCTCTCTCTATCTCTATTCTCTCTCTCTCTCTCTCTCTCTCTCTCTCTCTCTCTCTCTCTCGTCTCTCTCTCTCTCTCTCTCTCTCTCTCTCTCTCTCTCTCTCTTAGATAGTGACTCAACGAAGAAGGACGATGAACTGTAAAAGTGAGGTGTAACTCATATGTCCTTCAAACTAAGAGGTGGAACAACAATAATAACAACAAACATACTGTACTACATACATACAGACAGACACCACTTGACCGGTCTCTGTTCACATGGGCAGCAGGTGATCCATCCAGTGGAGGCGTTGTAGGGGAGGAGGGATGGGGGCTGGGAGGGAGTGGAGGTGGGGTGGTGGCGAAGGTCGTTGAAGGGAAGGGAAAGAAGTGGACCCAGCAATCAGGGACATGTCTGGTTAGGAGAGTGGTAAGGAAGGTATGGACACAATTGGACAAGAGTATATAGGGTATGACAAGGTAGGTATGGAAAGGATTTAAGCTAGAGAAGGAGTTACAAGGCAGGTATTGGGCAGGTATAGGGTATGACAAGGTAGGTATGGAAACAATTTAGGCTATAGAGAAGGTGTTACAAGGCAGGTATACATGGAAAGGTATTAGGCAGGTTTATGGTTTGACAAGGTATAGGTATGGAAAGAATAATGGGTAGGGCAAGGTGTGACAAGGTTGGTATATGGACAGGAATAATGCATGCATGGCGTGGTAGGAAGTGACATGTGTGTGTAAGGGAGTGGGTATGAAGAGGCATGACTGGATGGATGTAGCAAAGGTGCGACAGGGGAAATGGAGGGGAGTGGCCTGTATGGGTATATCCAAGGCCAAGAGATATACATTATAGTATATCTCTTGGCCTTTGGTATATCTATATATAAAAACAGTGAACGAGCTATATGTCAAGGGGGGTTGAGAGGACAAGACATGTAGAGTGAGTAAAGGGTACAGAACAGGATATAGGGACACACACACAGACAGGTCAGGGAGTGGATGGTGGGGTGTGTGACAATCAGTAGAGTAGGGACACAGAACAGAATAGGGACAGACAGACAGGGCAGAACAGGGGAGTGGATGGACTGGTGTGTGACAATAATAAGTATATCTTAGGGACACAGAACAGAAAAGGGACAGACAGACAAACAGAACAGGGGGGTGGATGGACTGGTGTGTGACAATCAGTAGTACAGTACATTAGGGACACATAGGATAGGTAGGATGCATTAGTATATAGACAAGGGCAAGAGGAGGAACTATATGGATACAATGAGAGGGTTGGGGGAAGGAGGGGGAGGAGGTTATTAAAGAAGGGAGAGAGTAGTTTTTTTTTTTTTAATTAAGGAAGGAGGTTAATGGAAGGGGAGGGTTAAGGTGAAGAGTAATGGAGCGGATCTATGGAAATAAGGAAGTATTTATGGAAAGGGAAGGAGTAAAGGGGAAGAATAAATATGATAGACTATTTAACTAAGGAAGTGAAAGTGAGAGGAGAATGAGGAAGAAGAATTAAACAGATGGATGGAAGGAGAAACTGGTAATACAGACAATGGTTACATAAGGGCTACACATACACACACACACACATTGACCACAGAGACCTTGCGGTTTGAACGAGGTTATGAGGTTGTAAAAAACACTGTAATATTCTAAAACCAACAGTATATAGTATTGGTTTATGAGAGAGAGAGAGAGAGAGAGAGAGAGAGAGAGAGAGAGAGAGAGAGAGAGAGAGAGAGAGAGAGAGAGAGAGAGAGAGAGAGAGAGAGAGAGAGAGAGAGAGAGAGAGAGAGAGAGAGAGAGAGAGAGAGGAAGAGAGAGAGAGAGAGAGTGAACACTATGACCAAGACAAGACTAATTTACAAGAAGTTAGTGAAGGGGAATAAGTTAGGCCGAAGTGAACTATAGTTTTGGATGGATGGATATGAGGGAGACTGAGAGAGGAACAGGACAGACATAATACACAGAAGACATGAGGGATTGGCCAGTAAAAGGGGTCATGTTAGGTCAGAGGCACGAGTTAACATAATAAGGGTCAGTGGTCCAGATCGCTCACCAAATCTGATCACGTGTTGCCAGTCACGAGGTCCACCATTGATAAACATGAGATAAGATCGACGCACGGGTGTTTATAGCTTCATGATAACATAGAAACAATAAAAATGAATCACATAACCCCCATAACGGAGGAGGTCATAATGTAAAGAGCTACAGAAAGGGGGACAACAACAACAACAACAACAACAACATTATTCTGCTTACTATATATACATTGCAAATCTTGGAAATAATAATAATAATAAAATGAATACATGGACAGCCAATGGAGCAAGCAGGCAACACCTTTCCAACTCTTTTGCATTACCAAATCACACCCAATTTGGTAATGAAAAATGTGTTTGGTAATGAATAATTATGATTTGGTACTGGACCTACGTAAAGTTGGTAATGAAACTGAAGAAATTTGGTGATGAATTGATATTTCCTTATATAAATTCACTTAAGGCAAAATCTGCTGTAAACAATCATGCAACAAAAACAACGACACTAGTTTTCCTTTGCAATATGAAGCACCTCCCCCCCCCCTACCCTCCCCCTAAAGCCTGACGTAACCTTTTCCTGGATTGGTCATTGATATGGGAATCTGTCAGCTGGGATGGCAGTTGTGTTTTCAGTTCATCATTTTCCTATGGTTTTATATCAACCCATTAAGGGAGTCTTGATCATAAATAATAATTATTATGGGATCCAGTATTTTTCATTATATCGATGTGTGTTCATTGGAATTAAATGGAGATAAAATTAAATAAGATCAAATGTAATATACGTTAAATATTTTGGGTTGTAGAGAAGTACTGTATATCCCAATGGGAAAAGTAGACCTACAAAGATTCTCCAGCTGGACACCAAGACTTACAGTGATGGGAAATGTTCCTGTTTGTTTATCAACCCATGCTGAGGGAAGGCTGTATTACAAGCCAGGTAATACTAGGGTCACACATACCCGAACTCGAGTCCGAATGCATCCCGAAGTGTGTTCGGTTTGTATTCGGGATGCATTCGGGCAATGATTCGGGGTGTTCGGGAATAGTTCGGGAATAGTTCGGAAATGGTTCGGGACCATTTGCAAAAGTTCGGGATTGAATCGGAAAGCTTCCCGAATGTTTGGTGTTGCATGAAACATTCGGAACCAATTCGGAATGGGCAAAAATTCGGGGAGAGATCGGGATATATTCGTAAACTATTCGGGAATACTTCGGAACATTCGGTATGGCATCTGTTTGCATTCGGTTTGAATTTTGGCCGTTGGAGAGAGGGGGAGTAGCATCATACACACACATATACACATACATATACATACATACATACATACATACATACATACATACATACATACATACACACACACACACACACACACATACACACACACACACACACACACACACACAGAATACATACATACATACACACACACACACAGATAATAATACATACTTACACACACAGAGAGAATAATACATACATACACACACACAGAATAATACATACACACACACACACAGATAATTAACATACATACACACACACAGAGAGAGAATAATACATACATACACACACACACACACACACACAGAATTATACATACATACACAAACAGAGAGAGAGAATAATACATACATACACACACACACACAACACAGAATTATACATACATACACACACACAGAGAATAATACATACATACACACACGCACAGAATAATACATTCACACACACAGAGAATAATACATACATACACACACACACACAGAGAATAATACATTCATACACACACACAGAATAAATAAATAAATAGAGTGATAGAGAGAGAGAGAGAGAGAGAGTAATATAATATAATATAATAGTAACAATATATAGTGTACACCAACTATATATACAATCTGTCAGACTTCGGTTGGCAATCGGGTGGGGTTCGGTTTGCATTCGGTATGGCATCTGTTTGCATTCGGTTTGATTTCGGAACGAAAACAACACATTATATTTTGAATTTCAAACTTTGGTTTCGATTCGGAATGACTTCGGTATGCATTCGGTATGCATTCGAAAGTGCGTTTCGAATGCATACCGAATACATACCGATGAAAACTTGACCTTGAAAAAGTTCTCTGAACATGCCCGAATTCATCGCGAAGTCACTTCGGGATGAATTCGGACTCCAGTTCGGGAATGTGTGACCTAGGCTTAACATATTACTCCTATCTCAAATATATTAATTGTCTTGGTATTATATATATATATTATATTATACAACTACTGGTGGTATACAACATATGAAAAAATATCATTGACCAATCATTTCTGAAAAGAATAATTGTATATTGTTGGTGGTTCGTTCGTTGTTATATTTTTCCTATTCCTACATATTTGATGCAGAAACGTTCAAGACTTCAAAGAAGACTTCAAAGTAACGATAGTGTAATTTCTCGAAACTGGATTTAACTTAACAAAATGGGAAATGAGAACGATTTTATAATTATATGATTTCCGTACATAACATCTTTCATCATCACTACACTCGTGTCTCGAAAGAAGGCATTTACAAACAGAAATATACACACTGACCCGCTGAAACAAACAAAACAATCTCCAAAACTACGACAATCATTATAATATATTTCCATTAGCTTATTCCTACACTAAAGAGGGTCGAACCTACTTGGCAACACCTTTTCCCAGAAGCTGCCTGATTAGTATATGGTAAGAATCAACCTGGTACAGTTGACTCCAAAAATTTCAAGACACTACCTGCTAGAGTCTAACACCCGTAGTTTTAAAACATTTGAGGGCCCTTACTGGAGCTCTATGAACCCTCCAAACTACTCCAGGCAACAGATTCCCTATTCGAAACACTGAAGCGTTTTGTGGCCTGGATTATTTGGAGGGTTCATAGAGCTCCAGTAAGGGCCCTCAAATGTTTTAAAACTACGGGTGTAACAGGTAGTGTCTCATAAGTTTTGGAGGCAACTGTACAAATGACCCCAAAACCAATGCACCTCCCTGAATGATACGGGAGTCATGTGTTCAGGAGAGTAGGTCAAAGTATTGTGTAAGGCAGACTGACACATGCACTGCACGGCCACGTTAGCTTATAAAGTAGAATAATAAACAGGAATTGAATGAGGTGTTGAGTAATAAGAGGAGAGAGAGGTCACTTAAGACTGATAAATGAAATAATATATACAACAAAGTTAAAAACATTGATAAGTAAAGAGAGAGCTGTTATTTAAGATTAATTTCTAGAAGAGAAAATACTACAAACAGTTACAAAGATTGGTTGAAGTGTTGTGTGAGCAATTAAGATGAGAAAGGTCATTTAAGACTTACATAAGAATATACTACACATCGTAAACAAGGAAAGGTGACCGAGTAGAAAAAAAATGCATTGAGTTAATTGTTGTTGAAATAAGAGGAAAGAGGGTATTAAAGATTAAGAGGGTATTTAAGATTAATAGACGATAATTATACTAATACAAATGACTTTCCAACCCGTGATATTAAACATTTTAGGACGTAATAATAAGATGGTCAGGCGCTAGTCCATTAGCCTAACATTTTGATAAATCTACACCGTTTATTCCAGCGTAAATAATAACACCTTAATAATACTTTCTAATGCGTGGGTCGCTATGATTGCCAACGTAATCCCCGAGAAAAAAAGAAAATAGTCATCTAGCATTTAAGTAGGCCTATACAGGAGATGCAAAAGTTATCAGTCGTCATCCAGGCATTGACAACTAAAAATATATCACTTCATTGTACAGCCGCGGTCAAAAGTTCCGTCCAACTATAAACCCGGAGAGGATAATTATTGATACAAAATTATGGAAGCTGTGAGGAGTTTTATGGTTGACGTGTGTATCAATGGATCAACATACGTCCATTCATTAGTATTAGTATTTCTTTCCTTCAGAAGCACAAGATCTATACTGTGAATTATGAGTTGATGAAGAGCAGGAGGGGAGATGAAACTTATTTATAACCGCGACTGTACATACATACATGCATGCTGACACACACTTTCACCTCTTCAGCCTTCTTCATATCACCATTCTTTTTTTTTCCTTCGAATCTTTCCATTCCTGCAGTACTGCGCATGTATCACATCTACTGTTCTGGATTATTAACTAAAAAATAAAAGGCTAAAAAAATAAAAGGCTAAAAAAATGTATAGCAGGAGGTGATGCAAGACAAGGCTGTCACGGTTTGATCCGTGGTCATAACGTAACGTACGTAAGTAATAGGATGCTAAATATTATATATTTATTAACAAAGGGACACCACGTGTGGGGAATGTTCTATAAGGCATGGAACAGTGGTATTTTCCTCAGTCAGGAAGACAGAGACACAGAAATTTGAAAATAAAGGAGTGCTGGTACCTGGTAATTAAGAAAGGTCCTGTCATGTGAGGTCAGGTGAGGTCGAGTACCCACTCACTCCATCCCGTGTCTGGAGTCATTGCTACAATTTTGCATTAATAACTATGCTATGGGGGCATCTATTACTTATTAAAATTGATTTTGAAGTGGAAGGGAATCATTTGCAAGCAGTTGCATGTTATGGGAAAAGTGATTTGCATGTATAACTAAAGTGTGAGTGACATATGTAAACGTAGTCAAGGAATAGGCCATACGAACACGTAGGTACGGGACAGTCTATCATGAGTCACTCGCCAGGTAGAAAAAAAGGTTAAATGGGGAGGAGTCAGAAGGGTAATTAACCTCCACCACCCTTGTCCTGATTTTTGAAAATATATTTAGTTGGTAGCTAGACACTCGACGAAGAACACACCTCGTATCCAGCCCTCGTTGCTTTGCCTAGGGGCCTATAGTTTTAACGTAACGTCGAAATTGTTTAATTACTTTTTCACAAGACTTATTGTTAATTAACTCACTATTCATTCGCTAGACGAGAATCAGTAAGGTGTCATTTTATAGGTGAGGAGAGGGCTGGCAGGAATTTACGAGTGTGTGTGTGTGTACGAGGGACAGCAAACGAGTGTGGAATTGACATTGAAATATACCAACTGGGTTGCTTGATTTCTATTACTATTACGATAACGTAATTACCGTCTCCTGTGTGTACGAGCGACTGAGGGAAGCACGTGTGGAGAGGAACGAAGCGACGAGGAGTAAGTACATATATATATAGCTATCTATTGGAGCGTGAACGGAAGTGTGTGTGTGTGATTTTCTGATTGAATTTAATTATTCATTTTGTTGGCTTGGAATTTATTAATAAATAGAGAAAATTGTCATTTTGTGTTGTAATTGACCATTATTGCATGCTCTATAATCATACATATATAGCAGGACGAACCCAGAAATAAATTTATTGTGTTGGAGGGAAGGATACAGGGATTAACTCTGGGTAACTCGCTGCAGCCAACCAACGAGATTACATATTTCCAGCAAGGTAAGCTTTGGTAATTATTATAAAGCTACATTAATTGATATCTGATCAGTCCACCCCCACATAATTGGCGCCCGAACAGGGACCTGCTCTTTGTATTAATTCCAGTCACACACGCGCACACCTTCACGAGTAGATAGGTTACGGTTGTCCAGGAATTAAGGCAAAGGAAACAATAGAAAATATTTTAATATGTATACCGTAGCCGAATTAATGGAGGAAGCCCGAAGCTTGGGATATACAGATACGGTCGAGATTCGACAGTACGTAGAGCGTCGTCAAGAGGATGACAGGCTCGAAAGGTTGAGTCAGAGAGAGGCTGAAAAGGAACAGAGAGAGGCAGAAGAGAGAGAGAGAGAGCATGAAAGAGAAAGATGGGCACATGAACAGAAAATGGTGGAACTGCAAGCACAGGCGAATAGTAGTCAAAGCAGTATTGCAAGCCCGACTACAGTAACCCCGAGACTACAACTGGCGAAGTATGTAGAGGGAGACGAAATTGAACCGTTTATTGAGAGGTTCGAGATGCTTGCAGACACATACGTCTTTAGTGACGATGTGAAGAAAATAGAGTTCCTTAACCTGTTCGATGGTAAAGCCCTCAGTATCCTCTACCGACTCGATCCTGACACCAGGAATTATGCGAGTATGAAAAAAGCTCTGTTACAAGCATATGGGGTGACGGTCGATGATGCACGGAAGCAGTTTTTGAGTGCTTCCTTGCAAGATAAAGAGACCGTTGCACAGTTTAGTGCACGTCTCGCTAGCCACCTGGATCAGTGGTTTGATAAGGCCGAAACACCCAAGACGTTGGAGGGGGTAAAGGACTTGTTGCTTCGCACGCAACTAGAGAAGTCTTGTCCTCCAGAATTATCAGCTCAACTCAAAACCCATAAGATTAATTGCCTCAAGGAAATGGTGGAAATGTCGGATGCACATTTTACCGCATACGGTTACCACACGCGGGTTCAGTCGTGTGAGAATTTAACTCAGTTAAATAAGCCTTCCCAAGACTCTGCTGGTTCATATAATAAATCGAGTAATAATGATTATTCACAGCAGCAGAGTCAGGTTGTACGTCAACAACCTAATCCTCTCTTTAATCACGCCAAGAAACAAGGCAATAATTATTATTCTCAGCAGTCAAGTCAGTACCGTTATCAGGGGAGAAGTAACGGGAAGAGTTATAATAACCACGGTGGTAATAAGGGTTATTATCAGCGATCGGCTGCTGCTACATATAGTGAACCACAGTACCCAGCTGTAGGTACGGCAGCTACGGCTAGCGCTGCTGGGGAAACTCCCGAGGGTGGAGAAGGATATACCCAGCAGACGACGGAAGCTCGCCAGGGTGAGAAGGATGAAGGGTTACGTATTCACGGGGATCATCGGTGGTTTAAAGGGAAGTGCTAGCGTTGTGGCAGACCTTATGTCACGGTTGCCTGAGGAAAATCGAGCGAGTAACTGATTATGGGTTATGATTAGGATTCAAATTACTCGTTTTATTGTTATTTCCGAGTGCAACGAGCACAAACCCTTTATCCAAACTCAGATTTGGGGTTCACCTCGGTCTGATGTTTGGATATTGCATTGGGTCTTCCAAGACTTGGGTTTCAGCGGTTATCCCTGACTCGAGTCTTGGATGATTAATTAATATATATATATATTGCCTTACAGGAATTGATGGCAGTTGGATGGTCTCCAGAATATTTTTTTGTGCATTTTTATTATTACATATTATGTAACAATGACACAATGTATTACATACACCACACTTATATATTGTTTAAATGTGTACTATTGGTACTAGACATTACCAGGTATAATTATTCTTGCCACGGAGTTTCTCCTTAGATTTTCAAAGTTAAAGTAACTGTTAGGAGTTTTTCACTCATTGGCAAAAATAAACACTTAACTGGTATTGAGTCATGACACATACAAGAATGAGTGAAGTGTGAGTGAGTTATTATTGTAATAGTTATACATGCAAAGACGTCATTACCACTTCATTATTTTATTAAACATTGCATAGAGCAATGTCTCTTCTGTGTGTGCGAATGTCACGGTTTGATCCGTGGTCATAACGTAACGTACGTAAGTAATAGGATGCTAAATATTATATATTTATTAACAAAGGGACACCACGTGTGGGGAATGTTCTATAAGGCATGGAACAGTGGTATTTTCCTCAGTCAGGAAGACAGAGACACAGAAATTTGAAAATAAAGGAGTGCTGGTACCTGGTAATTAAGAAAGGTCCTGTCATGTGAGGTCAGGTGAGGTCGAGTACCCACTCACTCCATCCCGTGTCTGGAGTCATTGCTACAATTTTGCATTAATAACTATGCTATGGGGGCATCTATTACTTATTAAAATTGATTTTGAAGTGGAAGGGAATCATTTGCAAGCAGTTGCATGTTATGGGAAAAGTGATTTGCATGTATAACTAAAGTGTGAGTGACATATGTAAACGTAGTCAAGGAATAGGCCATACGAACACGTAGGTACGGGACAGTCTATCATGAGTCACTCGCCAGGTAGAAAAAAAGGTTAAATGGGGAGGAGTCAGAAGGGTAATTAACCTCCACCACCCTTGTCCTGATTTTTGAAAATATATTTAGTTGGTAGCTAGACACTCGACGAAGAACACACCTCGTATCCAGCCCTCGTTGCTTTGCCTAGGGGCCTATAGTTTTAACGTAACGTCGAAATTGTTTAATTACTTTTTCACAAGACTTATTGTTAATTAACTCACTATTCATTCGCTAGACGAGAATCAGTAAGGTGTCATTTTATAGGTGAGGAGAGGGCTGGCAGGAATTTACGAGTGTGTGTGTGTGTACGAGGGACAGCAAACGAGTGTGGAATTGACATTGAAATATACCAACTGGGTTGCTTGATTTCTATTACTATTACGATAACGTAATTACCGTCTCCTGTGTGTACGAGCGACTGAGGGAAGCACGTGTGGAGAGGAACGAAGCGACGAGGAGTAAGTACATATATATATAGCTATCTATTGGAGCGTGAACGGAAGTGTGTGTGTGTGATTTTCTGATTGAATTTAATTATTCATTTTGTTGGCTTGGAATTTATTAATAAATAGAGAAAATTGTCATTTTGTGTTGTAATTGACCATTATTGCATGCTCTATAATCATACATATATAGCAGGACGAACCCAGAAATAAATTTATTGTGTTGGAGGGAAGGATACAGGGATTAACTCTGGGTAACTCGCTGCAGCCAACCAACGAGATTACATATTTCCAGCAAGGTAAGCTTTGGTAATTATTATAAAGCTACATTAATTGATATCTGATCAGTCCACCCCCACAAAGGCGAAGAGGGTAATGTTAGAAGTTTTTTTTTTCTTATATTCCTTGAGAAAATGGATACACGACCAACTAATTTCGACTAATTTATAACTCATTCTATTCCCGTTAATCAACAGTGCCAGGGTTATCCTACTCCTTTATAATGAATTAAGGTATGAGGCTTTTTGAAAGGATAAAACAAATATTAATTCTTTGAGCATCCATCTCCTTCATTCCATAAACTGTACAGGATAACACTTACTGGTTGTCATTTTTACACTTTAATATCTTATACTTTAAGATATTATTCCTCTAAGCGTCCACAAGAGTTCTACGATGCTGTTGTAAAATTTAAGTTTAATATATTTATTCACTGCAGTGGAATTGAATTGAAGAGGAAGGAAGAATTAACTAAACTGCTGCCTGGATGACTTTATAGCCCCAAGGAGGAGATAGAGAGGAGAGACAACAAGCACAAAGGAAATGGAAAGAAAGAAAGGACACCTGAAGAATCAAGAGTGACTGAGGTCCAAAGGGGAGTCTAAATTAACCCTTCAAGACTTATTACAGTATATTCCACATCACCACAGACAATCCCCTACGGAAGTTACTGTAGTATAATCATAACAGACTACATTAATACTTTAGTCTGTCTAGAAAAATAAGTAACCGACACTACGGCAATTAATCTTGACTATAAGGAGCTTGTTTCGGGTCGATTTAAGGGCCAGGATCCCTTACATGTTGGGGTAGACACGCCCATGAACCACAGGGGATCCACTCACACTGCGTCGGCAAAGTGAAGAAGTGCGCAGCCACGGTCCATACTATATGGACCGTGTGCGCAGCCAAACGACCGGCCCCCACCTTGAAGACAAACGATATAATACCAATACTTTACAACAACATCAACTATAGCAACAACAACAACAACGATGACAGCAACCAACACGATACTAGCATCATTAACAAAAACAAGAACGACGATGACAACTGAATAACCAACAATAATAACAACAACCATGATAACCAGAAAGATGTGCGTTGGGGGGGGGGGTAGGGGAGTATGGAGGAGTGAGTTAGGCAAGAACCCATCTGATGATCTGGCTACACTGCTCACTACTGATTCCTCCAAGCGATCACAACAAACTGAGTACCATAACAGACGAGTAAACAAGTAACTACTGTATATAATCAGTGGCACATCACAACAATATTTTGCTCTTCCCTCACATGATGATGACGAATAGAGTAACTAGATATGTCAGGCCTTGGTCTAGCTAGTTACACACACATATAAACAATGATTTAAAACGCCACAAAAATTCTCACTCTCCACACCCCCACCTCTCCTCACCCACCAGATTATACGTCCCATGGCTTGAATCACCACCAATCCAATATGGTATACTCATGAGTAGGTTATTTACTGATTGGGATGAGGATAACAAACATCCTCTCTCCATTTTAATAGTCCGTCTCTAAACGTTTAGACTTTAGAGTGATGCTTCATAACCCTTCCCATATAATTATAATCTACCAAATGTTAAGTTTTGTACTGTTCTGTCACTAGCACAAATAAATATATAGCCTTGGTTAAAGCTTAGAACCGTCCACCAATTTACCAACGAACTAAAAGCAATGGAGATCATATTGTGCATTTATTTACTGTGTCTAGGTATTCGAAGTACACCTGCAGGATACTTATCAGTGCTCGTGACTATACAGTAGGCTACATACATTTATCTTCTTTCCCCTCAAGACTGCGAGGCATGCAAAATTGACGACTGTTGATTACTAACTTCTATAGAATAAAGAAGGACTAGGGACTCAGAATGTATTTAGGATGTAGACATAAAAATAAATATTGAAAGGATAGAAAGAATAATATACAGTACAGTACACTCTGTAAAGTATTGTGCATCAAAAGTAGCCTACAGTACACTTACGGTCAGAAGCCTTGTCGCTGCCTTAATCTGATGGCTCTTACGTCAAAATAATTACAAAAATCAAATTGAAAACTAACAAAAATAACTTTAGAGCAAGTGGAGCCTTGCCTGAGAAGTGGGAAGGTGGGAACGTTTCACCACTGTTTGTTTATATTGGCAAGTTGCCAATTATGACCGGAAGAAATAATAGTGAAACGTTGTTAATAGAAGTACTTAGATTTTAACAGAGGCCAAGATTCTCTCGACGGAGAATTTTGCACTACTTCTCTAAAACTGGCACAGTGTCACAGTGACGCCAAACATATCCCGGAAGTCGTTCTGCCTGCATCCCTATACACACTGAAATTAATGCCTAGACAACCTATGGCAACTCCATCAACTTCTACCGCCACCTGCTGCGTACACGGTACCGCGGTAGTTTTAAGTATATAGTTATTATAATATATATTCGTAGATGGAAGGGTAGCTTTTGTTTAATCATTAATGGAGTTATATTATTAATTGCTGTCTTATGATAAGTAGCCTTGATGAATGTAGCCTTTGAGAGAGAGAGAGAGAGAGAGAGAGAGAGAGAGAGAGAGAGAGAGAGACGTGAGGGCTTGTCTGGGTGAATCACCCTTAGCAACTCAGATAAGATTATGTCTGACCTCATTTCCCAAAGAAACCACGGTCTATGTAGTACCGTGAAAGAAACAAACGCTGACCTACTACGTGCATAACAGAAGAAATCTTATGTCTGAGAGAGAGAGAGAGAGAGAGAGAGAGAGAGAGAGATTGTAAAGTAGAATCAGTTGCGTTATCAATTTCATTATGTTTCCTTGCTATTGTTCGTCGTTACTATAGTTTCAGCATAGTGGCTACAACACAATTGTAAATACATAAATCATTGTTCTTTCATAAACATAATGTTTATGTGTTTTAATCCGAAGGTACAGGTAGGAACTATTATAAATATGATGAGTTCTGCCAACTCCTATTATTGTTTTACTGCATGTAGCACACCAATCCTTATCTAAGAAGTTAATATAATTATTAAATGAAAACATCTTAAAGTGCAGACGTACGATGTATCAATAATTATCTTGGGGAAGATTTTAGAAAATACATAGATCCTGGCCAACACACGCACATTACAGCCGCTGGCGATCACTCGCACCCCTTCAGGTAGTGACTCCGCTAATTAATAAGTAATTTTAGCAATCCTATTTTGCCTCCTAAAATATATATACAGTATATCATTGAATATATTATATTGTTCGTGTCCAGTTATGTGTACAGTGTATCACAAAATATATATATGCTTTTGTCCAATAGTATAATATGTTGTTTGCTTGCCTGCCTATCTTGTCCTGTCTGACTGCTTGGCAGTGCTTGCCCTACTTCCCTGTCTGTCTGCTTGCCTCATTCTTAGACTATCCTTGTAACGAATGCTGACTTCTGTTGGTGGTGGAGGAAACATTATGACGCTTATGCATGACCGTGTTTACCCTCGCTTGCAAGGGTCAGCGCATGCCAACTAGGAAGCGTTCCAGACACACTTTGATAGAAAGAGTGTCAAACGTGGAGTGCCAAGATCAAACAGTGCCAGGTGAAGGTGGTTAGGCGCACACACACACACACACACACGCAGAGAGAGAGAGAGAGAGAGAGAGAGAGAGGACGAGAAGAGGGGAAGAATGGAGGGATGGAATGGAAGGAATGAGAAGAGAGGGAAGGAGGAGGGAAGGATGGAGCAGTAGGGTAGAAAGTCTGCAGAAGGGGAAGAAGGGCGGGATGGAGAAGAGGTTTGGTGGGAGGAAGGACGAGGAAGAGAGAAAGTAGCGAGGTGAGAGTGGGGTAAAGAGAATGTGGCAACCTATAGTGGCAACAAGACAGGGCAGGTGGTGATCACGTGTTCCACACGTGGTCGCAGCACTCGGTAGTGTCGGTACAGTGCCCCCTCACTCTTATTATTATTATTATTATTATTATTATTATTATTATTATTATTCAGCACTCTGTTTTCAACCATTATCTAATTAATCAGTTAAATTAGTAAAGTAAGTCGTGGTTATGAGCCTATAAACATTTGCAATACAGTATATTATGAGTTTCGTATGGACTTTTTGAACGAGGGTCACTAAGATCAATGCTTTGACCTAGATTAGGATAAAGTATATGCCACACTGTACTTGTGTGATTTGGGACAGGAAGGATTAGCGACAGTCATAATCATTATAGAGATATCCATTATTATATTAGCAAGTGTAGTTGGTCCGGCTACAGCACAAGAGCCTAGCATGGACACCACCCTTACAACCTTCAACAACAACAACAACAACAACTCAACAACAACAACAACAACAACACTGACCATCACCTCTGCGGGTGGGTGGGATGGTTGGCTCTGAGGTGTGTGTGTGTGTGTGAAGAAGTCCCTGCTCTGAGAGGTGAGAATGTCTGGTTCGTGGTGTGTGTGGGAAAGGGGGAGAGAGGAAGAAGAGGAGGGGAAAGACGCAGGAGGAGACTAGAGAAGGAAAGATGAAAGAATGCAAGCAGAGAGAGAGAGAGAGAGAGAGAGAGAGAGAGAGAAAGAGAGAGAGAGAGAGTCACGTGCTTTTCACATGCTCATACACCATAACCTTGCACCCGCCACACACACACAGACACATACACACACAGACACATATACACACACTAGCACCTTCAGACAAATATAACATACATATACGAGCTTCTGGTAAGCCATCCTCGATTTGGTGGATTTAAGTAGGTCATAATGTAATTATTTGTCTGCGTGCTTGTACTTCATTCTGCTATGTTTTAAAGATATGTGTGTGTGTATGTGTGTGTTTGTGTGTGTAGTAACTTGATTCTCATGGATTCTGTCTACTTGTACGTATAGTTGCATGCCTCTTGATTGACGCTACGGCACAATTAATTAAAAAACAAAACATACATATACGTATACGTACAGTACATCAACCATACATGCACCAGTGTCATGCACCTAGAAAATAAATATATACGTAGCCTTGCTTACATTCAGCAAATTTTCCCTTATATTCCTGATAACCTCATTAAATATATAGTCGCCACCTGAAGTAAAAACAATAACAACAACAACACGAATATATCGAGAACAAAGCAGTACCACAACACTACAAAAATATATATACTGTACTCTTTTTAACAAATTTTTTTTTACCCCGTTTGGTTGACGATTCTGCCAAAAGAACCAAATTTCGCGGCAAAGTCCAAGAGAATACCGAATAAAACTGGTCACTCCTTAGGTCTTAAGTTCAATAAAATGCCACTGGTTGATAGCCAATAAATCCAACAAATAAGTCAGTCTTATGTTACAAAATCATTATATAATCAGTCTCCCCCACGATGTTTGGGTGTCCTGTGGCGCAGTGGTTAGCGTGCTCGGCTCACGACCGAGAGATCCCGGGTTCGATTCCCAGGCAGGACGGGGACAGATGGGCGGTCTCCATTACACCCATGGCCCCTGTTCACCTAGCAGTAAATAGGAACCTTGCGTTAGTGGACCTGGTGGGATCCCTGCAAGGGGGGTGGAGAGATGGGTAATACGTGCTTACGTCGGGCGGCAGTCCCAAATGTCGTCGTGATTGCATTCAGATGAGAAGAAGAGATTCTAGAGGATTCAAATGGGGAGCTGACAGGCCTTACCCACCCGGATGGGCCCGGGGTGACGATGTCACTGTCTGTCAAACTGTCAAATGGAACCACGGATCTGAGGGGAGTTACAGTCCTCACCCTCACGGCGTAGGATCATACCCAACTCTAAACCTTTTCTTGCATTATCTTGGAACTAAAATTAATTTAAAAAAATACGTAACTTTCATATTTGGTGAGAGACACTCTAGAGAATAATGTCAATAATGTGAACACGAATATTGTTTTTTAAACAATGAAAAGCAGAAACAAAATATTAAAGACGTTTGTTTGTTTATTGGGTTTTAAAAGTTACACATGACTAAAGTGAAGAGAAAGAAAACGGTATGTATTATTGATGAGTGGAGTGTAACATGCGTAGAGTAAAACAGAGCAACTTTTTTTTCTTTTTTTTTCAGTACACCATGCGTGTATGCTTTCTTAACTGTTTATGGTAAATTGGAGGGCTACTGAATCATACAAACTATGTCATATATTAGGTCACCTATTGGTAACACTGAAATGATTTTTGTTGCTTTGGAAAATTGGTAGAAATCCTTTCTAATCTGCCATTATTGGAGATTATTCTGTACGAAGCATAACACACATACACACACACACGTTTGCAAGTCATGTGCCCTGATGATAATATAATTATCTTGTCGTTCATTTGTAGACGAGGAAAATGCACTCCCTCATTACAGTGATTGTGTCTCTTTACACGAACGATGAGGACCTATATTATTATTATTACATCTCATATAGCCTCCTCCTGCTTCTATTTCTCCTCCCTAATAATTTCCCCCTTTTTCCTATTTCTCCTCCTCCACAATATCCTCATAATCCTTTTCTTCCTTCTTTCCATTTTCCTCGTGTGTTGCTGCTTGAATGTCCTCCGTATGTATATATGTCTTTGTAGTTTGCATTCATCCTCCTCTGCAACTCATTCTCCAACTAGTCCGCCGCCACCATCACCACCACCTCAGTCTCTTGCAACTCCCTCTACTCAACAAATTCTTCTACCATCACGAAACTATACGTAGATTATTACCAAAACAAAACCTACCACCATCGCTACAACTAATGCATCTAAATTAGGCCACATGACTTAGAAAGGGATCGGTACTATCTCGTCTGGATAACACACACACACACA
Source organism: Petrolisthes manimaculis (assembly GCA_034508575.1). Classification (NCBI taxonomy): domain Eukaryota; kingdom Metazoa; phylum Arthropoda; class Malacostraca; order Decapoda; family Porcellanidae; genus Petrolisthes; species Petrolisthes manimaculis. The sequence continues at coordinate 19,414 of JAWZYT010003496.1, read as the reverse complement.
CACACTATAGTGATCGACCCACTTGTGAAGAGTCTGTGCCGGACCAGAAAGGCCCTTGTATACAACATATGAGAAGACGAAAAGGAGAAACAGCAAGCACGAGAAAATAAATAAATGGGAAGGAAAGGAGGGAAAATAAATGATAAGAGATGAAAGGGAATGGAAATAGAGTACTGTACAATAATACCGGTATCTATTGAAGAGGCATGACATCAAAAGATTCATGTATATACGGGTGACGTAATGTGTTAAGTTTGTTAATTGTCATGCGTTGAGAATGACAATTAAGACAGTGATGGAAGGAGACTGAACTTTACACCCGTCGGCAACTATCTAAATCACACATGATCTCTTTTATATCCTGATTGATCTCTCCTATATCAGATAAGAAGGGGGAAAGGGGTTATTATTGGAAATGGGGGAGGGGGTGGGGTCTTGACTGTGTTTTTGTTGTTTTTGGCAGGGGACATGGATGTTTGCTATTGATTAATCCAAGCTTTGCCACGAAATAGTCTATAAATACCTCATGCAGCTGTGTAATAGGAGAGAAAATTAGATGCTATCGATTTCTCCAAACTGTGCCACGAAAAGCAACAACAACATTAACAACAACAACAAATGACGTCAGTTGTGTAATATGGGAACAATTACATGCTTACCTATTCCTCCAAACTATATGGCTTTGGTGTGAAGGAATCAGCAGTTGCCCCTAAATTTCTCTGACAAAATCATAATCCTCCTGCTTTACTAATTATTATGAGACGGCACGGTGCCTTTGAACAGGGTGAGGTGGTGGTGACGTCAGAGGCTGCGTGAGGCAAGCTGCGCACTGATTGGTCTGTTATTGAACATGTGATTGGTAAACACAACGAAGGGAGGAGACATTGGTGATCTTAGGTAACGTTGTGGAGAGAGAGAGAGAGAGAGAGAGAGAGAGAGAGAGAGAGAGAGAGAGAGAGAGAGAGAGAGAGAGAGACCCACCTCTAAATCTTCTGTTACTTTTTCATTTTCACTTAATTGCTTTCATTTCAATCTCTCTCTCTCTCTCTCTCTTAGTCCTCCATTTTGTCAAGTTTCTCTCCTCTTCTCTACTTTTCTCTCTATTCCATCCTTCCCTTTCCTCCCTTCTTCCCCATGTTCCTCCCTTCTTCCTCTCCCTGTGGCCTATCATGCTCTCCTTCACTGACATCTTCACTCCTCCTTCTTCTATACTCAACCTGTTCCATCCCCTTTAAATGTTCTCCCATTCTACTCCACCACTCTCACCTCATCAAAAAATAATGAGAGAGAGAGAGAGAGAGAGAGAGAGAGAGAGAGAGAGAGAGAGAGAGAGAGATAGAGAGAGAGAGAGAGAGAGAGAGAGAGGGAGAATTGTATAAGTTTCTACATTTGTACAATGTCTTGCTTCCTCTATAAACTATGCCAGGGATCAGTATAAAAATAATAGTGTGTCCTGTTGCTTCCATGGAATAGTTTGGAGGAATCAGCTGTTACTACAGATTTACCAACCCTGTATTGTGCAGCCAAAATTAATTATCTACCAATACTTTCCTTCTATTGTAGTAAAGTAAATATCTTGGTAATAATGAACAACACATGTATGATTTTTCAGCACCTCATCATAATAAATGGGGGGTTGAGTTGACGTAAGGTGTTGTATGATTATATTTTGATATGATAGCCTACTGATATGTATCAATGATTATGGCTATACATACCTACCTCCCCCTTGATTAAGCCATATGTCATGTATACCTGTATTACAACATACACATAAAGTCGCTAAACCCATAATAATATCCAGACTATAGATTATTAAAATATACACCAATATTTTCTCTAGTGAGTGTGTATACATACATTGTCTTAGAAAAGAATGTCCTTGTATATATGTGTTTGTGTCTGCATGTGTTCAAGGTGGGAATACAGTCACGTATGTGTGTTCATGTGTGTAAATAGTGTATACGTGTGCATGCGTTGTTGTGTCTGCGTGCGTTTCCATGAATGCCTAAGTGTCCATATCAAGCAGGATATCCTAAAGCAAAACACACCTTACCACTGATAAATATATATATTTTCAGGAAGGTTAACTGAAATCAAATTACCTTTACTAAATCCCCACCAGGAGTCGAACCTAGATTAACATCCATCCCACCTTGGAAACGGGATCCTTCATGGCCAGTTCAGACCCCAGAGCGATATATAGGCTACCTGGGATAACTCATTCCCCAAGGTGCCGCGGTTCGAATCCTGGTGCGGCCAAATAAATTATGTTGATTTTGTATGCAGAGTTATATATTTTTTTATATCTCTAGTCAAGTAGCCTGTACCTCCCTGTCATCATAACAATTCAGACTGAATTCTCCACCGAGGCAATAGACGAAGGACCGGAAGCCACAACAGTCACGGGAGAAGAAGGTTTTGTACAGTACAGCCACCAGCAAATATCCACCAACACCTTTCCTTACATCGTTGTAAATATCTTGGTAATGAAGAACAACACGTGTATGATTTTGCAGCACCTCATAATAATGATAATAAATGAGGGGGTTGATGTCATTCACACACACACGCTCGCACTCATTTCTTTTATTTTTAAATCTTCTCCCAACATTTTTTTAAGTTGACAAAATGTGTTGTTGTATGATAATATTTTGTTATTTTGATTTGGATGAAGGAAGGAAGGAAGGTGTTGGTGGTTATTTGATCGTGGCTGTCCAGTAATAAAAAAATAAAAATAGTATGTATATATACAGACATAAACTACAGTACAGGGGGTCGCATCACACATATGAGAAGATGAGAGATCGAGGTAACAACATCACTTCAGCAGCAGCAGCAGCAGCAGAATGCAAACATAATTGTCACCGTCAGCATCAGAACAGCAGTTGGTGATGGATGACCTTGACTGTTTGTTATATATAGAATCATACCTGCATTAATATAATCTTCAGGGACAACAACCTGTTTGCCATACAAGTCCCGTCACATCTCCATCCTAGATTGCCTTGAACCACTCCTACACGCCCTCTGTCTTTACCAAACAAAGTCACTTAATTTACAACATAGCGGCCCATGCATGCACAACAATACAAAAACAGACCCCACTGAGCTGGAAGACACTCCATCAATATAGCCAACAACCATCCATCAGTATAGCCAACAACTATCCGTCAGTATAGCCAACAACCATCCATGAATATATCCATCAACCATGGAACAACCCTTTGAGCTTGAGGGCTAAAGGCAAGAATATTCGTAATGTTGACGATAGCGTGGTATTGATAGGATTGGATGGCTGTGTTATTATACCGGTACCACACATCCAACCCTCTCTCCTACAAGCCTAGAGCAGGATTTCTTAGTTGTATTCTTCCTTGGTGGAGAGTAGGCCTAATAATATGAAAATAATAATAATGATAATAAAATACTACTACTACTACTACTACTACTACTACTACTACTACTAATAATAATAATAATAATAATAATTGCACACAAATATTTAAGTAGAATGAATGTGTGTAACTCCAATGAAGTCTTTCCACTCAAGGTACCGTCATGAAGATGGAATTTTAGAACCGATAAGTTTCACAAAAAAAAAAAAAAAAAAAAAATCTACACACGTACATCGATAAAGTTTGGCGAATATTTACCTTCACATTCCCCGACCAAGACAGAGTGTATTAATACATCGAGAACGAGCACCAAACACAAAGGGAGTATTTGGCATCAAGACAAACATGGGAGTGGCAGAAAAAAAAGTTAGTTAAATAGAAGAACGGGAGAAAATCAAACAACAAAGAGAGGCCATAATGTATAATGTGAGGCAATAGGCATGTATGGGACAAGACATGCATTCATTCATAAGATGTGGGAGGGAGAACAGAGGGAATTCGCTAAAAAGGTCGTATTACAGTGTGAAAATACTTATATGTACTGTACATGTATAGACAAACTCATAATATGCACATAACTATCCTTGTGAAATCTACCTTGACATTAAAATAGGTACCGTAAAGTGACCACCATGATATTTCTACCAGACCACCAGTGTAGCTAACTAAGGTAAGTACTAAGGACAGACGAACAGTTAAGGGGAGAGTATACTTTTGGTACATTGGAGCGCCTAGATTCCTCCAAAGTATGCCAGAAAACACAACCAGATGAACAAAAATAATGGTGGCCTGTTGCTTGGAATAGTTTGGAGGAATAATTTGCTCCGGATTTACCAACACTGTATCCTCCACAATAATATTTACTTCTACCCTCTGGTCATACTTATCTCCAGATATTTCTCCCAAGTCCATGGATCTGCTTTTAGATGTCAGCTATATAGACGATACTCGGAGTACTATAATACATGCATATATGAAGCAAACATGATACCCGTATGTATGTATGTATATGAATCAAACACGACTCCAGAATGAATGAGTGATGAAGGACGGAGAAGTGGTTATTGTAGGTAGACTTTGTAGTTATGAGACAGACGTTTTATATTGATTGGCAACACTGAGAGAGGGAGAGTAGGGGTAGGGGGTAAGAGAAAACAGGGGTAGGGGTAAATAGAGCCAAACTGGGACACCTGCAGATCCAAATATTTACCACAACACATCTGCGGGGTAAATCCTGAATATCTCCCATTCCTTCTAAGTCCAAGGCAATTGCTCCATCCTGAAAAATCTATATACAAACTTAATCGGTAGTTTTTCCAATGCATCACCGCCATTTTTGCATAAACAATTTCCCATCCCACTACACTACCGGAAACGACATTGTCTGACTTGAACTAGTTTTGTGTTGGTGACTCACTATAGCTTTCCTACACACACAACCACACTTTATAAGGCCTTACTTGCTTGTGACGTCACTCATATTTAATTAAGATTGATTGGTTGTTTTTTTGATGCAACTAGGCATCTGGAGGCACAATTATATTTTAACTTAACTTAGGGAAGCACAGAGTTGATATATTTGGAGCAACTGATTCTTCCATATTCTTCCAAGCAACAGGCCACCACTTTTTGTTGTTGTTGTAAATTTAGCCCTGTTTTCTGGCATACTGTGGAGGAATCAAGACGCTCTAATGTACTGTAGGCCTACCTACCAAAAAATATGCTATTTCCTTGACACTTTCCTTCACTTCAGTACAATTGATCTGCAATCTTTCTCTAACTGATTGTGAGTACTGAAGTGAATAATAAAAAAAATAAACAATCAATCAATTAAACCTTCACTTCATTGCCCATTAGCAGATCTTCATAGAAAACCCACGACTTTTGAATGGACGCAGATTTATTTTACTTTCCTTTGTCCTCATTACATTCACCAATTGAAAGGTACAAATATAACAGTGCTTGACTTTATCATTCACCAGGCCCTTTGTACAGCTCTTGACACATAAAATCCTAGTAACACGCAGCTCAGAGAGAGATAGAGAGATTCACCCACAAAAGAGGAGAGTTTGCCAAATGTTTTCGCGTTCATTCACACACCACACTTTCCCTCTTAGCACCTACACTCGTCCTTAGGCAACATTCTACACAGACACTTCACGACTCTATCAGACAGATGACCTAATTTGTGAAGAGGTATATATATATATTATAGTTTGTTCCTTGGATGACGTAAGTGTATTGTGAGGCTTATAAATTCTCCCTCATGACCGGGGTTGTAGTTTTATACTTGTTGAAGAGTTGGCAACGTTGCATCATGACTGAACACAAGGCATTTGACAACACAAGAGATTCCATATGTAGACGACCACGTGTCTTTGTATAATTATATATAGGGTAATGAAATGACAAAGGTTCCTGCATAAATATGTTATTTATATAATTTGATGCTTTTTTTACAGCGTTTTAAAATCTCTAATATTAATTGTGGTTCTGCATTATAAAATTACAGGGAATTGCCTAAATATTTTGCTGTCGACATCAACAGTTATATTTACAGTATAAACATTCAAGTAACACAAAACATCACTACGTCGTTTGTATCACAATAAAAATAATTACAACTTGTACTTAGACACTGAAATAATAAACTTATGTGGATGACCATGAACAACACAAACATAAAATGAAACAAATTTGATACGTAAAATGAGACAAATTTGATGGTAAGTAATGAAAGCAATTACAAAAATCAGAATTGAATGCAGTGATTGTACATGAGGATGAGTAGAGTGAAGAGAGAATGAGGTCAGGGCAGGGATGTATTGGTCCCTTGCCAAACTGTATTCAGGACACGTCCAATGCCAAGTGTGGCTATATCAAAGTCAGGGATGAACATTAAAGGGTTGTACATTTCTGATCAGCGAGTAATGTTCACTGGGGCATGAGGCAGTGTGTCTGCCATCCAAAAAGCCCCTCAGACTAATAGAGCTGTTGTGTTACAGATCTTTTGGCTGATTGTTTACCTTAAGATCAGAAAGTTCATTAGATTTCTCTCAGACCAGAGAGTGCTGCTGCTGCACTTAAAAGAGTGTTGATTAAAATCCCAGCGCACTGTAAGACCTGGAGATACAAGGGCGAGGCAGTGCCACATTTCTGCGGGAGTTGCCACACCATGGGGCCCTTTCCTACTCATCTAGACAGATTGTCCTTACCAACACCTCAGATACCATGTAGGGGTCAGCATTTGAAGATGGCCGGCGATCTTCCAGGTAACCCTGCTTATCTTCAGCCACACCACGAGGGATCCTGATTGAGCAGCCTCTGTTGGCTACACCTGCAGAGAAGTCGTGGATAGAAGAGGTCTCGTGAAGACCAGTCAAGCGGCGCTCATTGTCCTTGCCTTCCTTAGGATCATAGGCCTTGATGTGGCGGATGTGGTGGCGGGACAACTTGTCAATGGCCTTCTCAATATCAGTGATACCATTGGGATCCCTCATGCCCGTAGTGGAGAAGTTAGTGTGCATACCAGCACCATTCCAGTCACCAGGGATGGGTTTGGGGTCAAGGGACACAACAACACCAAAGTCCTCAGACACTCTGTGCAGGAGGTATCGAGCCATCCACAAGTCATCACCCATCGTGATGCCCTCACATGGGCCAACCTGGAACTCCCACTGGGCAGGCATTACCTCTGCATTCTCGCCAGAAATATTAATTCCTGCATACAGGCATGCACGGTAGTGAGCCTCGACCACATCTCGGCCATACACCTTATTTGATCCCACACCACAATAGTAAGGTCCCTGAGGGCCTGGGAATCCATTCTTGGGCCAACCCAGTGGATGGTTGTCAATGTCCAACAATGTGTACTCCTGCTCCATACCAAACCATGGGTGTTGGTCTGCGGCCCTCTTCATGGCATCGACACACCTATAGCGATGGTTGGTCCCAGTGGGTTTTTTGTTGTGCTTGTAGGTCTCGCACAACACCAGTTTGTTGTCCCCGAGCCTGAAGGGGTCTTTATATATGGCCACAGGGTGAAGATACACATCACTGTTGCTCCCCTCAGCCTGACCAGTAGAGGACCCATCGAAGTTCCAGATGGGCAACTCTGGAAGGAGGAAGATGAAGAGTCAGAAATGTCATTGGAAATTACTACAAGAAAAATAACTTGAACAAAATCATATACGAGTCGTACATTCATAAGATTGTTACTCTTAGTAACAGATACAGCTTCTAAGACCTGTGCTCTTACTTCTCGGAAATTATGTGTCAAGCCCACGCTGGCAGATAAAAAATATTACACAAAGTTTATTACCAAACAATTTGGGGTCAATTACACCATCTTCAGTCTGACGATCAGAAAATTAGAGGCAAGTGGAACACAGAAAAAGAAAAAAATATATGTATAGACATCCGGTTTCATATCACATCCCTCTGCGGTCACACCTTTCAATACACACACACACACACACTGGCAGTAGTATTGATCCTTGTTCCTGGCGGACCCACCTCTCCCTCGCCCTCTCTCACTCTCTTTCTCTGATCTTTCCCCTTCCCGTACGCCTCTGCCTATTTCTGTCTTTGCTTTAATATAAACGGTCCTATTGTTATCCTTCCTCTATTTTCTCAGTCTCCTCTTTCTCTTCTCCACTCTTGCCGTCTCTCCTTCCCTCCCTTTCCATCATTCGCTCTCACTTATTAGTTCTCTCTCTCTCTCTCTCTCTCTCTCTCTCTCTCTCTCATTTCCTCCTCATCCTCTACCTACCACCAACTTCATCACTCTACTCTTCCTCTCCCCTCTCACACCACACTTTCTCACCCCCCCCCCTCCCTCCTCTTACACCACACACGCGCATCCCTCTCACCCCGCCCCACTCCACCAAATCAACATCCCTCTCAGCCACGTCATCCGCACCACTCATCTCCTCCATTGAATTTCCTCTCCTCTCCTCAACTCTACTCTCCCAGTCCCACTCACCCACAATAGAGGCACCATACAAACTTCACCTGGGCTATTATTTAACTAGGTCGACCATACGATAATGAAATGGATCTGTCTGTCTGTCTCTCTCTCTCTTTTTTTTTATCAGCAAATAGTTTGTGAAATTACTCCTCAAACTCGTTCGTATCAAGCAGTCGTATGAAATTGATTTGATCTTTTCCATTTCCAACCTGTCAAACGAAATGGACTTTTTTTTTCAACCAGTCAAATGAAATGAGTTTTCTAATCTTCTATCTAAGTATATATAAAAATAAAACTTTTCAAAAATAAAAAAAAAGTAAAAAAACAAACTGAAGGTTGATGACGTGGTAATTCCGTGACACCTGTGGAGGGTGTATTTTATGTTACAAATGTCCAGTGCTTGTAATGTATTAAAAAAATAAACATCCACACACAAGACAAAGATCGACCCCCCCCCCCGACCCCCCCCAAAAAAACCCAAGAAGCATCAATCTATACATAATCTTAAAATTGTTTATATATTTAATGCATATAATATATATTAAGTAACTAACTAACTCACCTGTAGGACTCTTGGGGATGAAGTTAAGGGTCCTTGTTTTGGCCCTGAGGTGTTCTCCGGTGCCGTCAATCCAGATATACATTGCCTGGCACTTGTTGTCTGGGATGGGCAGCTTCATGTATCGGTCCAACACGGCCTTTTGTTCTGGCTTATGTTCCGACATGGTGGTGGTGGTGGTGTCTGGAAGGGAGAGAGAAGAATCGCGAGGTTATATTTTAGGCAAGCTGAAGTAAAGATGAATCGGTGAGTATTTATATATTATATAGGAAAAGTGTTAATTAATTAAGGAAGGGGTCAGTAATTGATGTAAGGTGAAGGAAGGAGAATGCATAGAAGTTATGGATGGTGTTGGAGAGAGAGAGAGAGAGAGAGAGAGAGAGAGAGAGAGAGAGAGAGAGAGAGAGAGAGAGAGATGGAAGAAGGCAGGAGGAATAGGAAGGACAGTATACAACAAGGGTCACACAATGGTGGTGATGTAAGGAGTCTGGGGATGGGAAGGAAGGAAGGAAGGAGGAAGGAACAACATCTTAAGAGGAGATTTGTTTGTTGATAAATTGGAAGGCTACTGATTCCTCCAAACTACTCCAGAAAACAGATGCCCTCAATTAGTTTGGAGGAATCAGTGACCTTCCAATTCACCTAGAAAAGAAGAGGAAGGAGTGTTATTTATAGAAAGTCCTATCCTTTACTTCCACAAAATACGTTGGTGTGTGTTTGTGTGTGTGGAGGAGGTGGAAGTGACAGCCCGGTGGAGGGACCCGAGGGAGATAAGGAGAGAAGGAGTGGTAGGAGAGAAGGAATGGTGGGAGCATGCATGGATTATACCTCTATGGGGAACACTAAGATGTTTTCTGTTAATAATACTTATTGAAGCTGTAGGTCTATTTAATTAAAAAAGAACTATTATCTTATTGTATTATTTTGTACATACTACATAACTAAAGGATACAAACACCAATATCGAGACATGAAAAGATTTATATAGGCGCCGGAAATGACAGATTGGTGGATTCAGTTATCGGGGGGGGGGGGGGGGGGGGAGGAAGGTGTGGCAAAAGTAGAGGTGAGGTGAAAGGGAATGGAAGGGGGGGGGGAGGAAAGGGACATGATTAGAAGGGAAGGAGGGAGGGGAGTGGGGAGAAAGAGATGGATAAGATTATAAGGGGGAGTGAGGGAAGGGAGTGGGGTTGATGAAGAGGGACATGATTAGAAGGGAAGGAGTAAAGGAGGGAGGGAAGTGGGGGTGAGGAGAGGGACATGATTAGAAAGGGAAAGGGAAATGGGAGGGAAGATGGAGGAAAGGAACAAAATTAGAAGGGAAGGAATGAAGGAGGGAAGGAGGGAGGGATGGAGTGAGTGGAGAGGAGAGAGGAAGGAAGGAAGGGTGAGTGGGGAGGGGAAGGAACAAAATTAAAAGGGAAGGAAGGAAGGAAGGAGGGATGGGGTGAGTGGGGAGGTGGAGAGAGGAACAAAATTAAAAGGGAAGGAAGGAAGGAAGGAGGGAGGGATGGGGTGAGTGGAGGAGGAGGAGAGAGAGAGGAACAAGATTAAAAGGGAAGGATCGGGGAGTGGGGAGGAGGAACAAGATTATAGAGTGGAGGCTGCCTGTGAGTCATTTATATAGCGGTGGGGAAAAGGTCGACGAGAAGTGAGGTCGAAGGACGGTTGGATGAGGTATGTAGTGTATGTATGTATGTGTGTGTGGTTGGTATAGTTTGGGTGGGCAAGAAAAGGGAGAGAAAAAAGTAAATGTTAAAAGGAACAATTTGGGCCCCGAGGTAAAGTGGACAAAAAAAAAATGGCAACAAGAGAGAGAGAGAGAGAGAGAGAGAGAGAGAGAGAGAGAGAGAGAGAGAGAGAGAACACCAGTACCAAGGGCTTGAAACAAATAAAACTAATGATAAAAAATTGTAACCCAGATTGACCCATATTACAGACACAGACCAACAGGATACCATGAGGACAGAGAGAGAGAGAGAGAGAGAGAGAGAGAGAGAGGGTATGGAGAGTACACGGTATAGTAAGTAGTACACGTTAAAATTAGCTACCAATAATAATAATAATAATAATAAAATATAATTATCAGAATTACTACTGCACATAGCTACATATTTTTTTTTGTCAGTCTAAAAGAGAAAAAATAAGATAGGAGAGAATAGATAAATGAATAAGACATAGATAATTAATCAATATTATGAATTAATTTAGGTGATAAATACATAATTAGGCTTTAACTGCTTCCACAAACGGATAACATGACATTACCGATATATTGAGAGTTAAATTGTGTAAGAGGGATAAAATCAATACTATTACGTAATTTGCAGCGTTGAATCAATTAATAATATCTTACTTTATAATATAACCTCAGAAGTAAAAAACAACTCGAGTACAAGGGAAAGTAGAGTACATACAATTAATTCCCTTGTAATTATTTATATACAGGTTAACTAGAACAATGTCACTGCAAGATGAGATGATATTATAATGATATATAAGTGTGCTATATTGAACAGATAGACAAATGATTAGAGGACAATTTTGGCCAACATGAAATGAGAGAGAGAGAGAGAGAGAGAGAGAGAGAGAGAGAGAGAGAGAGAGAGAGAGAGAGAGAGAGAGAGAGGACACCAGTACCAAGGGCTGGAGGATGTGTGTAAGGTGTAGGCAAATCTAATAATAATAATGAAAGATGAAATACAAACTGAAAAGACTGGACATAACGAACTAAGTTAAGAACACTCTAGTGAAAATATAACTAAAGTTTAACATATATTGTGTTGGTTAACTCACCTTGTTGTTGGCTGATGTAGATGAAAGAGTATAGTGTAGAACGATGGTGGTGTTATTCCTTTGTTATCTCAGAGGGACTACCGTTCCCATTGAAGAAATGAAGAGATCTATACTCCGACGAGGTCACCCGTTGTTTATATCGAGCTTCTGTGACGTCTAGCACATGCGCAGGAGTGACTTTTAAGTTCGCGCGCCGCAACACATTTTAATTCTCATTGTTCAGCTTAGTGATAGTATCATAATAAATTCCTGTAATAATTTTAGTTAGCACTTACAAATTTAATATGCATTTCATTTTTCCCCACAGCACATCACAGAGCTGGAACACAGCACACGGGGTTGGTAGTTGTTCGTGACAGCAGAATCTGGCAACTTTAACTCACAAACAAGTTCTCGTGCCATAAGGTTTATTTTCGATAATTTTCCCTTTGATTTGTTTTGTTGGCTGGTTATAAAATACACCTGTGTATCAGTACTAGTCAGCCTATTTGTTAGCTACACTATTATTTTGGTTTGTAGGACGACTGATTACATACTTTTGTCTTTATTGTTTGTACCTTTAATCAATACACGATGATAGTGTAAGTCCTGTTATCTGTAATGATTGATATCCTTTGTAGTAAATAGCAAAACAATGTGAATAACTTCCGTTTCCACCCTATATGAACCAGAATAAGGCTCTTTTAATGACGTATAGAGGAGATAATATATGTTCACGTGAACAGTGAGTGTGTGGAGGTATGGGAGTTTCCACTCGGGACGCATGCGCGCTCTCTCTCTCTCTTCTCTTTCTCTCCTCTCTCTCTGTGTGGTCCCGCCTCACGCCCAATAGTACAAACAAACACATACAGCACCTTCATAAGGAATGGGATCTCTGGTATTTACCAGAATAAGAAAAATCAGCTGTAACTGTTTCTGGTTACTACCTGGACCGTGTTAATACCACAGGTCACTGTGACTTACATTTTAACAAAGCTTGCAAGAACCAATTTATCCAGTAATCCCTTACATAAGAAATAATATAAACATCATCAAAGACAACACATCATGTGACAAACAGTATGAACTTAGACATACTTATATATTATTATATATTATAGTTATTATAGTTTCAGTTCTGACCACTGCAGGGACTTCTAAGATTTTAAGATCCCCTGTCTGATGAGAATCTCCCGGATATTTTGTGCACACACACACACACACACACACACACACAGTATCCTACATGCTAAGACAGATAAAACTGTAGCCAATTGACATGGGATGTAAAGGCAGTAGAATAATTCATGGTATAATATAATATGCAATATATGTAATGAAGAGTTAACAACCTATATGTCTTGTAATCATCTTGTAATCATGTCTGTAGATATGAGAACCCGTGAATCAGCCAACAAGTGTGTGTGTGTGTGATCGGATTAATATTCGGGGAAACGTGTGTGTGTGTGTGTTATAGCTTCAAGTGTCTATACAAGTGAAATCTGCCGTGTCAAATATAATCATATGGGTGACGCAACAACAGTAGTGTGTGTGTGTGTGTGTGTGTGTGTGTGTGTGTGTGTGTGTGTTATCGGAATCTGAGCAATTATTTTATGTTTAAGTGAAATATTCCTTTACCTTTTGAAGTCAGGAATGCTTTAAAATCATACATGTACACAATGTATAATATTGTGTATATTTTCTTCCGCTGGTGACTATGAAAAATATTAATGATTCCCCTAAACTGTTACACAAAACAATATATTAACACTAAAAATATACAACAACATTAATAGAATTCTTTGTGACCTAATTGGGCGAATCACAAGAATCACAAGACTACCGGTACCTTATTAAAAACACACACACACACACGACTACCTTACTAATAACACACACACACACACACACACACACACACACACACGACTATACTTACTACTAAACACACACACACACACACACTTACTACTAAAAAAACACACACACACATACACGACTATACTTACTACTAAACACACACACACACACGACTACCATACGAAAATCGCGACACAAACATGCATAAGGAACCTGAGTGAATGATAATAATAATATACTTCGGACGCCACATGTGCGTTAACCGAATATTGAGTGACTGATGACAATAGAAATGTTTAGGTTACTCAGGTAAACAAATACAATCACCATCTTGTACTAAAATAAAAAAAAAAGTCAAGACAAACGATATATTACACTAGACAACAACAAAATAAATAATAATGATAATAAATACATAAAAATCTGAGAAGCAATGTAAGGTGGAACGTGATTGGCTGAACTTTGAGTATTGGTGAAGAGGTTGACATATACAACCATATATTTCTTGCACTATTTTTTTTACTTCCTCAACTGTACACTCGATGCTGTACAACTGAGAAACAAACACATATATAAATAAAAGAGAAACATGTGAAAAGAGAAACATGTTAAGGGTGGGTGCGAGTAGGGGACAGGCTTGGGGTGGGGTTTGGGGGGTGCAAAAGTAGGGGACAGGCTTGGGGCGGGGTTAGGGTTGTGCGGGAATAGGGGACAGGCTTTCTACCCAAGCACCCCAAGCCTGTATGTGAATAGTTTGGAGAAATCAGTTGTTTCAGATTATATATAACCAACACTATAATATAATATTACTCCGTTAATTACACATAAACATATTAAATAGAAGGATATTGTTTCGTGGCAGAGTTAGGAGGAATCAGAAGCCACTAACCAAGTCTCATACACGATCACGGGGTCCTTGAAGGGGAGAAGTTTTGTGTTGGTAAATCTGGAGCAACTGAATCCTCCAAACTATTCCAAGCAACAACAGATCACCATTATTTTTGTTCATCTGCATGGTCCTGTTCTGTAGCATATATACTTTGGAGGAATCAAGGCACTCCAATGTACCCCAAAAGAATTACCACCTTAATTAAGGGGAGGGTATAGTTTGGACATTTTTGGAGATAATGATTCCACCAAACTTTTAACTCCAACAGGGCACCATTAATTTATGTTCATCTGGTTCTGTTTCACGACATACTTTGGAGGAATCAAGGCACTCCAATGTAACAAAAGTATACTCTCCCGTTAAGGCGTTTGGTGAGTAATGTTGTCTGGGTGGGATACTATTTTTTTTTTATACATACATACATGTCACTTCAGCTTACCTTGGCTTCCACACTCTGCATTATCTCGCTGACTGCATTCATTCCAGTCAGCACCCAACATAACGAGGACGCTGATGCACCAAACTGGAACGTACACACACTTTTAAGGACATAGTTACTTTTGTTTATATTACTTTTGTTACATTGGAGTGCCTTAATTCCTCCAATGTATATATATATGCCAGGAAACAAGACCAGATTGGGAAAAATAATGGTGGTCTGTTACTTGGAATACTTTGGAGGAATCAGTTACTCCAGATATATAAATAAAGGATCTCTGATGGAGGAAAAATAAATGGATAGCTCTATATTGCTTCCTACATGCAAACATTATGGAGAAATGAAATTATGGCTATATATTGCTTCCTCCATGCAAACACTGAAATGGAGGAGAAATGAATGGATGATTATATATTGTTTCCTCCATGTAAACACTGCCATGGAGGAGAAATTAATGGATGGTTATATATTGCTTCCTCCATACAAACACTAACACCAAACAATTATATTCCTTTACTCAAACATTGTGGTATATATAGTCTGTTTATTAGTATTGTTTGGAGGTATCAGTATATTTTTCCAGTTCGCCCACAATGGATTATAATTATCTTATCACCTTAACACTGGTATGATCACGAACGTCACTCGAGGTGGAGTAGGAGGGAAGGTGGTGGTGGAGGGGGAGGTGTAGGGGAGGTGTAGGTGGAGGTGGTTGTGGAGGTGTAGGTGGATGTGGAGGGGAGGTGGATGTGGAGGGGTAGGTGGAAGTGGTGTGGTGTGTAGTCGTTTTAATTAACAGATACAAACCCTTGAGTTTATCTATAATTATCTGGTAAGCTAGTCGTTATTCGCTTTACCGTAGCCAACACTTAATATCTGTCTGATGTAGCCAAGAGAAAGTATTGACCGTGAAACTGATGATAAATAAAAGAAAACTGGGAAGTCGTTATAATATATACGCTTTACCGAGTAACCAACACATGAGGTACAGTATGTCTGGTGTAGCCAAGGGAAAGTATTGACCATGAAGCTGTTATTAAATAGATGAAAATGTGATTCTTCCTCCAAGTTTTTTTTACCGTGAAGGGCAAGGCGAAAACAAGTGTGTGTACTATTTGAATGATCACATTGAGCATAAGATTATATTTTAAATACCTCACGCCTCGCTGGAAAGATAAAAACATAACTAGTATAAATTAACTCAGATTGATTATAAGCATGTGTACTATACCTAAACTCTTGATCTCTCTGGTAGCATCTTAAATCAGAAGTATTGGAAGTAGAGACATACTTCGAACGTCCCCTTATAAAGCATAGAACAGGACGCGTTACCTCTCAACACACAACGTCTCATCCTACACTATAGCCTACTCAGTGAGGGGCCCAGTTTCAGGTGTGTCAGTTTTGTATTATGTCTACAACTGTACCAGAGACTACAGATTCTTTCAATATGCACCAATAATTCAAAGGCATTCAGATAAACTAATGTAAATCGTTTCCAGTAACAGTTTAGTGGTACATGTTGACTGCGGTTTCCCAAGAAAATACTTGCATGAATAATTCCCTACTTCCCTCACGATTCAGACACTAAGACAGCCCTCATCATCCTTACTAATACCACTGATCTTTCTGAATTTAAGTTTATATTTTCACCACATATATTTCTACATAGAAGAAGTGTAGGATTCGATTTATTCGGATTATTTGGATACATGCTGTATAATCTAACACAGAATACCACTGCTAAACATATCATTTGTATCTCTACTTATAAGACTTCTCGTCCTGACAATTATGTCTTCTGCATACCATATATTGCTATGTACAATCAGACATATATCAAGAGAAAGGTACCCATATATAATTTGAGTATTATTGTTTCTAATACACAAAATGTATAGAAATATATCATATTTTCCTTAACTCTAATGGACAAGTTAGCAGGCCATAGTCAAACAGCATTGTAATGATCAATAGGGTTCTTGGTGTTTGTATGTCCTTTGCATTTAAATAATAATTAACCGATTTGAGGCCCACAACCCACTACAGAAATAACAAACTGTAGAGGATCGATTCCTTCAAATTTTGCCACAAAATAACACATAACAACACATAAGCTACAAAACAACACAAAACAACACATAAACTACAAAACTTTGCCTCATGGTATGGTCTGAAGGCATTTGTAGCTCTCGATTCGTACAAAATCAGTCCCAGCCTCAGTTAAGTTTCCAGCGCAGAATCACAACTGCGCATTTATTAACATGCAAGCACACCATGCAGGGGTCATATTGATTACAACAACAACAACAACACATATCATATTAATGAGTATGAGGGGTTTTGCGTTGTCCACACACCACTGAACGAGAAAAAAAAGGAAGGTGACTGAGCAAGTGTGTAAGTGCAGGTGAAGAAGAGAGACACGACACAGTGAGATGTAAACAAACCGAGTATTGAATGAAAGAAAAATACGTGAGGGAGATGTAAAATAACTACAAATGAATATTGATGAGTGGGAGGTATAATTATTGGGAGTAGGGAGCCAGGCAGTACTGAATATGGGGTACATACAAGAAGGTAAACAAGGAAGGGAGTATAGAGTATAGGGTGCGACGCAGTAAAATACCACAGAGGATGTAAACAAATGGACGAAGTGATTAGGAGGACGAGTGTTGTATATTCATTTCTTTGTACCCACCAGCATTAGTTTGGAGGTCATTCCATTTATCTATCTATGTGCATTAAGGAGAGGAGCGTGTTAATGTTTGTCTTTATAGGATTTACATTTACAGTATAATTATATAGGATTTGATTAACAGTAGTCAACATGGGCTACATCCTCTCTCAGTCTAAAAAATGTTGTTAATTCCACGGGTATCTTGTATCGCATATAATATTGGTGGTGTCGCTGGTAGGCCTTGAACATTAACTGACTGGGGTTAACACAACAAGATAACAGCCAAGTCACCGTATCTATCCAAGGTCCTATAAGTATATGTGTTTGGGAGTTGATTAACAAACCCTAGGCTACTATAGTGAACCCATACAGACCTTAGGACCATATATAGGTAAGCAGGAATCACAACCATCACCACCAGACCTTCTCTATAGAGTGAACACACGTGGCGTACTCTTCATCCGTTCCCATGCAACCTGTTAGTACCTAGGATGGAGGACGAAGGAAACAAAGGTGCCGCTCTGCTATATAGTGTTAATGTATGTTGACAGCACCCTGAGACAAGTATAGGGCCCCCACCATGCAGTAGTACCAATGTTCACTGGCCTGTTACGTCATCAGCTGCTGCGGGGAGAAGGGAAGGAGGGTTCATGCCAAGTTGCCAACCCAATATAAGCCAACACAGACACACCAGCCTATACACTATACTTACAGGGTTATAGGGCAAGGGTCAAACCAGTCTACTGCGGTTCTCTCTCTTTCTGTGTGTGTGTGTGTGCGTATGTTGTGTGTGTTTTGGTCTCTCTCTCTCTCTCTCTCTCTCTCTCTGTGTGTGTGTGTTGTGCTCTCTCTCTCTCTCACTCACTCTCTCTCTCTCTCTCTCTCTCTCTCATAGGCTACCATTCATGAACCTTGGTCAGAAAAACGGGTTGGCTGTTTTTACTCCATATGTTTCGTACCGCTGATCAACAACTTATACAAGGGATTATTCACTTACACTAACTCGTCCTTGCGGTTCACAGCATTAGTTAAATATTAATGAGACAGTACCGTTGTTCATTTAAGAAACCTGCAATATATTCAGCAAACTAGAAACCTGATGACCTTCAAAATTCAAGTATTTATTCAGTAAAGTCTCTCTGAAGGTTTGCCTAAATAATACATGATTTTGAATTACATTTACTGAAGATTAAATGAACAACAAGACATGTTAGATTTAGTTGATCTTTATTTTGTTTTTATTTTGTTGGTCAAGGTGAAAATTAAAAGACAAAAAAGAGCCCATTGGATCTAGTTACTCTTCAATAACTACAACACAAAGACAACTGTTATTCACATTACATTTCAAAGAGCACTTGTTTATTAATTAAAATATGATGAAAAAACTATGCAAAACTTATTCCCACTTTACACACGGCATGGGAGACATGAAGATGAACCGAATATAAGGACTCGTCACTACAACAGGACCGGTACCGACAACACAGATGAACCGAATATAAGAACTCGTCAGTACCGTGATACGTTTTCTGACGCCAAGTTTCAGGTGTAAACATTGGATAAGAGAGAGATGTATACTACTACTAATACTAATCTGATCCGGCTCGCTCGGTGTCCATGGCTGTTGGGAATGACTCACGAAGATTATAGACTTATTATTAAGATTGTAGAAGGTTATTTATCTATTCTTTGCCTGCTTCTCTTCTGACTCAAACTGTCATGGACAATTTGAGTCAGAAAACGTCTGATTCCGGCGATGATAATTATAACGAGTGACTAAAAGAACTACATAGCGAAGTAATGAACACTATTAGTATACAACAGATATTCACAACAGTGGAGCTG
>JAWZYT010003495.1:0-107409 GCA_034508575.1 Petrolisthes manimaculis | reverse complement strand
GTAGGTAGGGAGAAGGGTAGGAATGGTGGGCAGGAGGGGGTTTGAGAGGCAGGCAGACAGACAGGCAGGCAGGAGGGAAGTTAAGAGGCAGGCAGGAGGCAGGAGGGAGGTTGAGAGGCAGACAGGCAGACAGGCAGGAGGCAGACAGGCAGGAGGCAGGCAGGCAGGCAGGGTCACTGGACAAGCTATTCTGTGCGTGGTTGGGAATGGTGAAGTGGATGGGAGAGGAGCGGCCTGTTATTGGCCATCGTTTCTGGTTCTATCTACGATGCCATTTTTATTCCATGCACATGCGCCGAGGCTAACACACACACACATACACACATCTCGTTTCACTGGCCATCAACACCAATACTACCATCCCTCACCACACACACACACACACACACACACACACACACACACATATTCTCTCTACATTTTCGTGGGTGTCCTCTACATCTTCACTAATCACCACACTGTAGTTTATTGCTGTACAGTACATTGCTTCACCAAAATTATACCACTTGTTGTTGTTAACTTCTTCGCTACTGTGATATTTCTCGCTTTCTCTCATCATCTGTCACCATAAAAGTGTCATCATCACCCTCTTCATCACCACCATCCATTCACCACGAAGATAACACCATCACTACCTCATCACCAGGCAGCTGTCATTTTCGGGTTATAGTGAAACAAACAAACATCATGAATCATTTTTTATTTATTAAGGGACCCTGTGATTGTGTATGAAAATTGGAGGCTTCTGATTTCTCCTGACCACGCCACGAAACTACAAGCTCCTTCTATATAGGTGGTGTTGTTTCGTGGCAATATTTGAAGGACTCGTATACCTCCAATTTTCCCTTAATGTCGTCATCACTAATATCCTTCACCACACTATATACACAACCTATCAGATGTATTTATAAACTAGTGCCTCTAATTGTTAACATCTGTCACTATTACTCTACATCATCTGACACCATTACCACCATCACTGCTACTATCCTCTGACACCACCACCATCACTACTACTATTATCCACTCTCCATCACCTAACACCACCACTACTACTATTACTATTCACCCTCTGACACCACTACCATCACTACTACTACTACTACTACCCACCCTCTGACACCACTTGACATTACTACCAACATCACCATTTTGACGATAACACCATCTGACATCCATCTGACAACACCATTTTATTATTGTACCGTTTGCACACACACACACACATTTTATTACCGTTTGCACACACACACACATTTTATTACCGTTTGCACACACACACACACATTTTATTATCATTTGCACACACATATACACACATTCATTTTATTACCGCTTACACCACACACACACACACACACACACACACACACACACACACACACACACACACACACACACACACACACACACACACACACACACACACACACACACACACACACACACACACACATACACACACACACACACATCCATTCCAGCCATCAGGATTCCCGCCACCGGACTCCTACCATTCAATTCTGAGCATTACCGACACACCATTAAAACCAGCAACATTTGGCACCCTCAACAACAACAACAACAACAACAACAACAACACTACACTGCTGGCTGCCTTTCACACTCCATTGCTACTGGCATTATAACGAACAATGGCGCCACCGCTTGCTATATATGTTTTCTCTCTCTCTCTCTCTCTCTCTCTCTCTCTCTCTCTCTCTCTCTCTCTCTCTCTCTCTCTCTCTCTCTCTCTCTCTCTCTTCATGTTTGCTGTGGAGAGCTATATATGTTTTCTCTCTGTGTCTGTCTGTCTGTCTGTCTGTCTGTCTCTCTCTCTCTCTCTCTCTCTCTCTCTCTCTCTCTCTCTCTCTCTCTCTCTCTCTCTCTCTCTCTCTCTCGTCATGTTTGTCGTGGAGAGCTAATATATATATATACACACACTCTCATCATCATCATCATCATCATCATCATCATCATCATCATCAGTCCTAAAAATGGAGGAATGGGACTAATTAATTAACAACACATAATGCTTTAAAACACGGGATTACAGTTACACCATAAACCTATTAGTATTGGCCTAATTTCTATGTTATTTTTATATTTCCAGGATAGAATTTACACGAGTTAAAACTCTATTTTACTTACTTATATGGCACTCTTTAACGTGATAATTATGAACAGCATAAATGGAAGTACAACGGATCCTTTTTTTTTTTCATTAGCTCATCTCATTCCTGTGACCCGTTATCTTCTCTTCTCGTTAATTAATCTGTTCTAGAGATACAAACAAACATTTACAGCACTTATAGTTGCCATTTTAACCTTGATTAAACTATTATCACATCAGAAACTATTACCATATTCACCACCACCACCACCACCACCACCGCCATCACCACCACCACCACCACAACCACCACCACCACCACCACCACCACCACCACTTCCATTGTTCATCTCATCACCATCACCCTCACCATCATAGATTTACTCGACATAGAACCTCCTCCATCAATCACATGAAGAGACATCATCACCAGCACCGTCGTAGTTTTCGTGGTGGTCGGTCGTCGTCACCAACATCTACACCACTACCACTACCACTACCACTACCACTCCCCTCGGGCCAACTTAAACCATGAATCGCCCTCCACAACGCCTAAACTTATAATTGAGGAAATAAATTGAGCCTCGATGCCAGTTGCCTTGCCTCCTCCTCCCCAATGGAATTAAGGGTCGTGTTTAGGGGGTCGTTTTATTTAAGGGGTAGTTTTGTTTATGGGGTCGTGTTTGGGGGGTCGTGTTTTGGGGTTGTGTTTTGGGGTTGTGTTTTGGGGGTCGTGTTTGGGGGTCATGTTTTGAGGTTGTGTTTATGGGGTCGTGTTTAAGGGGTCGTATTTATGGGGTCGTGTTTAAGGGGTCGTGTTTGGGGGTTGTATTTATGGGGTCGTGTTTGGGGGTCGTGTATAGAGAGCACCTCGCGACGCCACCGACACCAACTTAGGCAGTAAAGTTGGCAACATAACAGGGACGTCCTCTCTACCCCCCTCCCCTCACCGCCCTGTGCCTTCCCTTCGTTCTCCTTCAGATCGTCCGTGATTGACGAGTTAATACAAGGTAAGATGGTGTGGGTAGTTTATTTTCGTCTTTAGACACATGGTGAAAGGAAATGATTTGTGGATACTAATTTGATAGTCGTGTTGATAATAATAGCTCTATAGACCCATGGCTTCTCCGGTGATTTATGGGATAAGATAACTTAATTAATATTGTCCGTTCATATATGTAAGTGAAAATACACATAGATACTTTAGTTACTGCTTGCCTATTAGCTATATATAAAAGGAATTATAAATGAACCAGATGAAATTGAGGTGTACTTTAAATGTCATGCAACAAACACTTTTATGTATTAACGCAACTTTCTTAATATTAAGTAAAATTAAGATAATTAGTTATTTCTATGAGATAAATATAATTCAACCGGCGTTTGATAATTACTGTGTGTGTAACAGGGAAGTCCGTTGTAGCGAGACAGGTCGTAATAGAATATGGATGACATATTTAATAGGCAGTGATGATTAATGGGAAGCCCTGATTTACTGGCCAAACCGGAATTAATGGGCTTCAGTGATGTACAGTATGGGTCAGATGAAAATTAATGGGAACGCATTACAGCTTTCAATATACTTATCTGACTTGATTGGAATATAATATTTAATATGTAGTCGACAATATACATGATGTACATGATAATTATTAATGTTCAAACTGTAACTCAGACGAAATTTAATAATAACATTGCATGACACTATCACGCGACACACCCTTTACACCAGGATGGTACCAACATTTATACCACCGCCTGACACCACCGACTGACACCATCCCTCTTTACCACCAATAATTCACCTGACACCACCAGTAGACACCTTCACCTAACACCACCGCTTGACACAACATTTTTACACCATAAATACACAATTCCTCTACCTGACAACATCGCCTGACACCACCTGAACACCTGACACCACCTCCTTACACCACCACCAAATACAATAAACACCATTCTACCCTTCACCATAACTTTCCAAACACATTATTTTCTTTCTGTCAACATGATGAAAAATGTTTTTTTTTTTTTTTTTTATTATTGACAGTGGCAATGTTCAAGAATATATGCATGACTTACGTGTAGTATCCAAACAACTAGAACTATTATCCATTTTTGTATGTTTTATTTTTTCAGGACAGGCGACAACCACTAGCACAACTACTACCACTACCACTACCACCGGCACTACCACCACCACTACCACTACCACTACCACTACCACTACTATTATCAAGTAAGTGTCATTAAATTCAGGGGAGGAAACGACATCTGGTAATTAACTATCTCGACCAATATTGAAATTTGAGCGAGAGTTTGAGGTCACGGTGGGCAAACGAGATGGCGGAAGGTGAAGGAGGAAATTAATTAGAATGCTTCCTTCATTTTGTGATATATTTTTTTTCGGGTCACGAGTCGATGATGATGAGGGAAAAAATAAAATAAAATGGGAATAGTGATGGATTACTTTTGTCTTGTGGTGTGTTGGGAGTCTATTTTGTAGCTATGGATTTTTTTTTTTTTTTTTTTTTTTGCCACTAAAACAAAAGATGTGAAACTTGTCTATGTGCTCCATTACCTACCTACCAACCAACCAACCATGTTACACTGAAAGCCTTCCTTTTACTGTAAATAATATATGTCATCTATATATACGTTACCTTCTATAAGCGTTCCCTTTACCCTCCATCATATTATAAGGGAGGTGGAAAAAAGGTGAAAAAGGGATGGTGGTGGAAGGAAGAGAAGGAGGGCGGCTAGGGCTATGGGGCTTAATGCACTCACACGATACCTCCCACGGGGCGCATTACAGGCTAACGGGGGATGTGGGGGTCGTGGCCTGGGGGGAAGTTGGGGGGCTGGGGGGTAATAGAGGGAAGTAGACCAAAATACACATGACTTATTACCGGGGAAAGTGATGGGGAGGGAAGGAGGAGAGGAATGCTAGGGCAGATACAAGTGACAGAACATAATTATAAAAAAGTATAGAAATAAGTAAGAGAAACATTAAAATAAATAGATAATTAATGACTATATAGAGAAGAAACACAAGTGAGAGAAACATTAAGATAAACACTATGATCGATAATGACAAAATAAAAGTAACTAATATATCAGACAACACAGCGAAAAACAACAAATATATAATCGCCTTGTAAGGTTAAAAAATATAAATAAGTAGATACCGGTACATAAACAGGGTAAGGGGAAGTAAAAGCAGCATCCATCACTCTCCTCACTAGGGAGCTTATAGGCAAGGAATATATTACATAAACTGGCTATATATTCCTTGACGGCAAGATAATGAAGAAAAACACAGCAACATTAAAAAAAAAAAAAAGAGATTATGATGCATGTTGTTGCCTGTACATCAACTAAGACAGATTAAGCTAAGCGTTTTTATTTCCAAACATTTCCAAACATAATCTAGTGTATTATATTTCTGTTTCACGGTTGACTTCGGTTATTATTATATATATTATTCTCCCAGACTTCGGTTATTATTATAGATATATTATTCTCCCAGATTTTGAAAACTATTTATGTGTTTTTCTTTTGCAAACTCTCTCATCTCCGCATCAATTTGAACATCTGCATTATATGGTTTTCTCGATCGCTTATGCCATCTTAATTCATTTTTCCAAACGTTCCCAGCTTCCCTCTCTCGCCACTCACACCCACGTCCTCTGCAATGGTCGTTCCACAGATCTTTAGTCATGCAAACTGTTCCTATTTCCCCTTATATTCCCTTCCTGAACACTCTTGATACCTTCCAACCACTTCCTCAGCAGCCCACATCCCTCCCCCATCTCTCCCATTCAACTGTCCCTCTTTTCTTTCTATTTTCTTCCTGCTTGCTGTCTCACCTCTCTTTTTTCTGGCGCTATATAACCTCGCTGTTGTAGTGCCTAATATCAATCAATCAATTAATCCCTCTCTCCCACCTTATCACCCTCCACCATAGCTCTCCTCTTTTTCCTTTTCTTAACACTATTGCTACCTCCCAACTACATCATTCACCCACACCCTTCTCACCTTATCACCCACCACCACCACCACCACCTACCCACCACTTCGCCCTACGTCCCCCAAAGCGTCTCGTTTTCCTTCGGAGTTCGCCAATAAATCTCTCATTTCATACCTTTTTACGAGCTGCCGTCTACGTTTCTGCTTCCCCTTAGGACCGTCTGAGTTCGTCCCACACGCGTCGCAACTACCCGAGTTTTCCACGCAAATGAGGTATAGGTCCCTTCCCTTACCTTCCCTTCCTTCTTTCTCTTCTCTTCTCTTCTCCTTCTCGCCTCCTCTCCCAGATGTTTGTCCTTAACATCCTCACCTCATTATTTTCTCCTTTGTGACTTCCCCCTTCTTACCCAATATTATTTTCCTTCCTTTCATTTCATTTATTTTATTCTCTTTCTTTTACAAACCCCCCACCATGGACCCTAGATATCTTTTCCTTCCCTCTGTCTCTCGTTCTTGCTTCTATCTCTCCTCTGTATTCATCCCTTTCTCACCCTTCAACCTGCTTTATCACCACCACCTCTTCTTCCTCCCCTCCCTCCTCTGGCCTCGTCTCCGTGTTATCTCCAGCACACCGGCAAGGCGAGGAAAAACAAGTTAGGAACATCATTAGCGAGGGGGTAAAAGTTGTAATGATCCGCTTCTTCATTACGGTAGCCATGGATCCCTGACCCTTCATTATTTATCCCCTCACCTCACTTCTCCCCTCACCTCACTTCTCCCCTCACCTCACTTCTCCCTAGCTGCTGTTACCTACTCAAAAACATCCCTGAACCCCCTATTTTTCCCCAACCATTTTTTTCCTAGTTCTTGTTAACAACCTCACTCAAAAACATCCCTACCCTCGAGTGCCTGAAGATCAGAAGCAAAAACTATGATACAAAGACATTGTAAAAAAAGAGGACATTGCAAAATTAAACATATGCAGACCGAGATATAAATTTCCTAATGTTATAGGGGTTACTTTTTTAACACTTTTCTACTCTGCGAATATAGGGGTTAAGGCCCTTGGGTCGTGTATAGAAATTGAAGGATTCAGATTCCTCCTGACCATGCCACGAAACAAGCTCCTTCAATGTAGGTGGTGTTTCGTGGCAATATTTGAAGAACTCATTAAATTTTTGTCTCCTATTTTCTGACATATCGGTGCTTAATATATAGTAGATCTCGAGTCAGCTCAGTGCGACGTGTCAGAACTGTAAGGCTCGCTGTTCTAGAGAGAGAGAAAGAGATAAAAAAGTTTATATTTTTTCATTATCTCTTCCGTTAAACAATTATAATTTTTTTCACATTTTTGATACATTATACTGTCTGGTGAAAAAGTTCCCTCGTTAATTTTTCATGTCACAAAATTTTTCAACTTTTGTCGTTAGCAAGTTTCATTTGTGAGTTGCATTAATAATGACATAATAATAATTTCCTCTCACAGTTTAGCAATGAGTGTCGGATTTTTAACGGTGATAAAAATATAATGAAAATAAAAGATAACGCTAATAGAATAAAACAATATTCTCTATGTCAACAGTTACTGACCTTTCATTTTCATAACAACAATATTTATTAATGTGTAAAATCTTAAGAGGGTAACTTATGATATAATGAAAACAACTTGCTCAGTCACTCACTTAAGGGACCCTGTGATGTAGTCAGAAAATTGAAGATAAATGAGTCCTTCAAATATTGCCACGAAATCATATGTGAACTGACTGACTGACTGATTGACTGACTGACTGACAAAATACACCTTCAAAGAATAATATGTGAATTGACTGACTGACTGACTAACTAACCAACTAACTAATCTAGCAATTCCCCAACAACAAAAAACACCTAAAAGAATTATATGTAAACTGACTGACTGACTGACTGACTGACTGACTGACTGACTGACTGGATGTATGTATGTAGTGACCCCCTGACCTCACACCTCACCATCGGCATCACCCACCAACCCGTCACCTGTGCTGCCCGGATATTAGACTGCCACGGGGATCGCTCTCAGGGTCGCAGTCGCCAGAATTTAACATCACACCCGGAAAATTGAACATCGTAACGTGTGGACCCTGATATGCATTTGTATGTATGTATGTATGTATATATATCTTGTGTCCCTTCCCGTGTCCCTTCGCATCTCAGTTTTTCTCATTTTCTTTTTCTTTCCCCGCATTTTTCTTTCGTCTTGATTCTGTGAATATTTCCACAGTTCTTACACTTTTTTTTTCATATTCTTTTTATTTGTATTCCAACATAATAATATTCTTTCTTCTTTCTCAACTTTCTTTTCATTTTATCACCCTCCGCCTCTTCTCATTTCCTCTCTACTATTCTCTTGTTCTCTCTCTTATCTTTTCTCTCTTCTTTCCGCTCTGCTCGTCTGCTGTTCCTCCCCAATGTCAGCATACGTCCCCTTGCATCTGGCTCCAGCCAATAAAAACACGAGAATTCCTCTTTCAGAAAAAAATTGACGTTCTTTGATTGGCTGACGTCAGGAGAGACAGAGGTCAGAGAGGTCAGCTAAATTTGGTCAGACTCCATTCCTCCTTTTCCATCCTTCCTTCCTTCCTTTTTGTGTGTTACCAGCAGGACCTGTTATTGGTTATATAGCTAGTTTTTTTTATGGTTGTGGTTAGTTGCCAGGTTCCCAAAAATCTCAACAAAATACAAAGCAGTTTTCACCCTAAATTATTTTCTTTAGAAATGCACAGAACATCGTTGTCGACACATACACACACACACACACACATATATATAGGTTCCTCCAGCAATACTTGAAAGTTGGAAAATGGGTAACATATTCTAAAAAGTCTAAATCATACAACGCTGTGGACATTTTTGCTGTCTGGTTCTCCGTAGTTACAAGGCACTATCTTAATGAAGCGCTTATAGAATGGAGTAATTAAAGTTGTAGAGCGTTGTGGAATTTCATCATTTCTGTCTCGCAAAACTATATTTATATTATGTCATTCCAGCAGCGGAACACTTCCACGTTCATATTAATTTAGGTATCAATATAATTAAATCGACACACATTTATCACTATTCCTCCTCCATGCCTGATGTATTTGGAGAAAAGGCAATTTACATTTATATAGAATCTGCGAATTTCTAAAACTTGTCCAATCATAGAATGCCAAAAATGCCGTCAATCATATTATTTAATTGTATCATTTTTTTATCTTTTTCGTCACACTGATGACAAAACTTTACATACAGTCTATATATATATATATACGAGTGACATTTGGAAAACTGCTATTGTTTGTTTCCACGGGGAAAAAATGTTTGTTGATAATAATAACCGTAATTCAGCAATGAAGATTAAATTTTCCTCGCTAGATAAAATGTAACATGATAAATAATAAAGAATAAACTGTAGACGATTCAAAATTGCAGCGAAATTTTGTAACAGGAAAGTGACAACATTAACTAATATACAGTAGTAATCCAAACGTGTAATAAATACTTCCCGAACTCACGAAGTCAACTTAATTGTGACGAAGAAAACTGATCCAAGAGGTATTTATTTCTGAGTTCTTAATTAATGAGAAAGTCGTTTGAATGTAAAGGTCACAGTCACTGGTTATTTTGAGATAAAGTACACACACACACACACACACACACACACACTCCTTCCCTTCACTAACAAACATATGAACATGCATCACACTTTAAAACACACACACACACATTATATACAAACACACACACTCTCTCTCTCTCTCTCTCTCTCTCTCTCTCTCTCTCTCTCTCTCTCTCTCCACACACACACACACACACACACGTTCTCTCTCTCCCCCTCCCCCCTCCCTCCCTCTCTCTCTCTCTCTCTCTCTCTCTCTCTCTCTCTCTCTCTTCACCACACAAACATGAAAGACAAACAGAGGGTGTTGCTTATCATGGCCTTCCACTCCCTGGCTCGGTAAGCTATAGAGAGAGGAGAGGAGAGGAGAGGGAGGGAGGGCAGATTGAAGAGGGATGATAGAACCGATCCAAACCCACCAATAAAAAAACAAAACAAAAAAACAACTAAGCAGGTGAAACTAGATGGAGGAGGAGGAGAAGGAGGTGAAAAGTTGGAGGTTAGACGTGAAAGGTTAGAAGGCATGCTGTTTACTCTACTTCTCTCTCTCTCTGATAAGGTGGACCAGATAGAGTGAATAATTATATGATACGTTTCTTATCAGTGTAACTTGTTTTTTCTTTTTTTGTTAACTTACAATATATTTATCAGTTCATTATCATCCTTTACATACGTCTTTATTTGTAGCTCAGAGATTCATCAAATCAGTCGAAGTATAAAATATGTAAGTTTGTATTACGATCTTAGTGAAGCGAATGAATTGTCAAGTAAATGAGGCTTATGCTGGACTTTTAATCAACTGCTGCAATGAAGAAAATGAAGACAGACGAGAAAGTGTGGAGATGAAATGTAGAATAGAAAGAGACTAGAAATTTTGAAAGGGAAATGAAGAAGAGAAAGAGAGACGAGAAATTTTGAAGGGGAAATGAAGAAGAGAAAGAGAGAATTGAAATTTTGAAAGGGAAATAAAGGAGAGAAAGAGAGATGAGAAATATTGAAAGGGAAATGAAGAGAAAGCGGGACTAGAAAATACGGAGAGGAAATGAAGAGAAAGAGAGATGAGAAAGTGTGAAGAGGAACCGAGGCGATGAGAAGTGAAACGGAATGAAAATCAGCAGATGGAAGGAGCCACGCCGTCAACCAGTGTGTGTGTGTGTGTGTGTGTGTGTGTGTGAAAAAAACAGGATTTCAAGTTTTCCCTAAAGGATTTCAACTCGCTCAGCCCGTGATGTGTGTGTCCCTAGATAATGGAAGGGAAGAAGAGAGAGGGGATGAAGACAGCCTCACCTCATCACCACCGCTGGAAAAAAAAACTAAAAAAAAAAAAAAAAAAAAAAAAATAGAACTACCAAGAAAAAAAAAGTCGGAAAGAAAACTACGGGAAAACTTGCTTAAATTTCCCAAGACACGAGAGAGCACTGCGACCCTGTGAGAAGGCTGAGAGGTTTCCCAGTAAGTATAATTATTCTAGTACACGACATGTAGCTCTGAAGACATTTTAGTTATCTTTACACTACATCCAAATAATTATCTTACATAGCATTTATGTGAGGTAATCTGACGTATATAATAATTAACTTTAGGAGGCTGCATGGGCTTATATATACGATAATCTCTCTTCCTCTAAATTCTTGCTGAAATTCCGCGTTCATAATCCAGCAAATCTCTTTCCTCAAAAATATGGCTTTTCTCTGCCTGTCAAGATCGTGAGGCGCCTGGGAACATGAGGCGAAGGAACGGAGGTGGGAAATGCTAGGGAAGTGAGGAAGGAATGAGGAAGTAATAATGTGTAGAGAAAGTGTAGGAGGGGAAGGTTAAAGAAGGCTGAAGTGAGGGAAGAACGAGAGGAGGATAAGTGGAGGAGAGGGCTGGTGGTTGGTGGTGGAAGGTTGATGATGGTGAAGGTGGAGAGGACTGTTGGTGGAGGAGGGGCTATTGTTGGTGGAGGTTACTGCTGATGGAGAGTTGAATAAGTGGAGAAGAGGGCTATTGGTGGAGGGATGCTGGTGGTGGTGATGGAGGGAGGCTATTGGTGAAGAGTGAAAGTTGGTGGAGAGATGAGGGGTGGGTGGTGATGGTGGAGGGAGAATAAGTTGACACGCAGCGAGGTAGGAGTAACAAAGAGAGGAAAAATCAGGAAAGAGACGTGCTGGAATATAGAAAGAGGAGGAGGAGGAGGAGGAGGGTGAAGGTGATGTACAGTACCCAGGGCTGGAAATGTGCATGGGTAAACGAAAAAGCTCAAGTTAAAGAGAGTCAGAGAGTAAATATAGGGGAGGGATGTACTGGAAAATCATACCGAGTTGTTCATGCAAGTGGTCTCAGATTTTATGCTTCCGTCAGTTACTGTGGCCATGGGAGGAAGAGAGAGAGAGAGGAGGGGAGAGACGGGGGGGAGAGAAAGATTTATAGAGCTCGTAAATATTGCATCCCTTGTGTTTATTATCCCCGTCAGAAGTTTGTATTTTTGGTTTGTTTGTTTGTGTGTGTGTTTGTGAGTAGGATTAAAATGCGAAAAGTCTATGAAGGAGGTTATTGAGGAACGAGCATTGAGGGTGATGCCATTAATTAAAAATTCCTTTATATAATCATCAAACATCTTTATAGTCTAAGTTTACGGCCTTCTGTAAATTTCTTTTGTTGATTATCAAACTATATGGTATAACATCAATATTATCTCATTGTCATGTTTTAAACTTTAAATGAAGGTTATTAATGTTAACTTCTAGTGGAGGTTTTCTTCGAGGTGTGTATATTATAAACAAAAACTAGTATTACTTATTTGGAAATGGTGTGCTTATTTCCTAAATTCATGTATAGGTGCAAAAATATTCCTATAACATTTAACTGTACATGACAAAATAACTCAATATGAGATGAAATAGACTTCGCGAAAAAAAAAAATATAAAGAAAGATGGATATATTTACGTAAACACAGTACAGGCCCTACTAGTATGAAAATGCATCTGTCATCTTTATCTCCTTTTCAGTATACGACCTATAGTAAGCCGGAGTTTTATAAGCGAAGGCGAATCTTGCGAGTGTCCGTAAAAGTTGGTGATCCACTTTGAAAGGCTTCAAATCCATTCCGTGCGTGCGATCGTAAGCAATGACAGCAACTCGGCCACTCATGCAAACACCAGGAACGGTAAGGGAGCGAGAGATAAGTAAGAAACAGTGAATGAAAAAGAGGAAGAGAAAGAGAGGGAGAGACTTGCTCCTTCTGTTTTCCTTCCTTCTCTTCTAATTCCTCTACCCTCTCGTCTTTTTATTCTTTCATCACTTTCCCTCCTGCATTCATTCCTCCACCCGTCCTCTTTTCATTCCTCTACTCCCTCCTCTTTTTTATATTTTTTTCGCATCCTTCCTCTCCCAATTCTTTTATTTCTCTCCTTATCTATTCATTCCTCTGCCCTCTTCCTCCGGGTGTCCTTACATGTCTGTCTGTATTAACATCGTGAACGTGTTTGCGTGTGTTGTCCCACTGCTTATGTTGTATCTCTCTGTGATTGTTGCACTGGACGCCTACGCCAACAGGCATTGGGTTTGTTTTACTTCGTGTGTGTGTGTGGTGTGTGTGGTGTGTGTGGTGTGTGTGTGTTGTAGGTGGAGGTGTGTGTTGTAGGTGTGTGTCGTGTGTGTTGTAGATGGAGGTGTGTGTGTGTGTTGTACGTGTGTGTCGTGTGTGTTGTGGGTGGAGTTGTGTCTTTGTGTGGGTGTGTGGGTGTGGTGTGTGTGTGTGTTGTAGGTGGAGGTGGGTGTGTGTGTGCATTTGTTGGTACTCGTGCCTGCGTATCTTTATGTCTTTGTGGATGTTGGCAAAAGTGTCACAGGAAGATGGGTGCAAGCAGTATGATAACACAAGAATAATGAGAGGGTCATCAGAAAGAGAGGGGCGTTCAGACGTAAGATATGAGAGGGAATCAAAAATACACATTATTATTCTCACTAATATTTTACATTTATCACGGGTATATGCAGGAAACAAACAAGAGTATGGTGTGTGGGTGGTAAGATAAATAGTGAACACATTACAGTTTGAAGACAATAGAATTAGATATATAATTATACGAAGAGCCTCGGAAACCCTATAGAATATTTTAAGTGAGACAAGTATTTAGAATGAAAAGCAAAATGGTTACTACACCATAAGTCAGTCGAAATGAAGAAGAGAAATAGGAAAAGGAGGTGGCAAGTGGAACGGTAAGAGAAAATGGTGAAGTAAAATACACAATGTTAATTATTGGAAACGACATGACGGGATGACAATTGCTGCTGAGGAAAAAATCACAATAGGAGGTGATGAAATATGAAGGAGGAAATTACACCGAGAAAATGGTTTGTGAAAATGTCTGAGGTCACGAACAAAAGATAAATATAAGCTGATAACGTACTTTGTAATTATTGTTGCTCGCTGACTTAGTGTGTTACATAACGCACGAACTAATGAACACGAAAGGGGGTGTTCATATATTTTGTTCTTTAGTATGTAGATTGTACAGTTTAACCTTCAACGTAAAACACATGTGAGATTTGTTATTTCGTAAATCTATATCATCTGTGTTGTGTGTGTGCAAGAAATAATGCACTGCGACTGTACAAAGAGTAATGGTCAGGTGAGGTGGCGAGGGGAAGTGCTGAGAGTGAGGGGAAGGAAGGGTCAGCCAGCCAGCCAGTCTAAGTCCTTCCCCCTTCCCTTACCTTTTCCTCTCTCCCTGATGAGCAAGTAGCGTGAGGCAGGACATTACCTGGCCTGGCGCGGGGCAAGGGATTACACTCGATTTAATGCCATGTCCGTGCCGGGGAAGGACACACCAGGACACACGCTATACATTGATGTCCACACGCACCACACACACACAGGCAGGACACACACACACACCTATGCTTACTTACAGACAGGACACACCGAAGCTCACACGCACATACACACACACATGAGAGAAAACACACAACACACCAAAACTAACACACAACAGCAAAATAAACAACACTGACAAGATGATTTGAGTGTAGGATGTGAACGAGCTAAACCGACGACTAAATAAATAAATGAATGTGAGATAAATCAGACGTCTTAGTGCACTTTTTTTACTTACCAGATAAACCAAACCGAAGAAGGAAGAAAAGATGAATGAATGAATGAATGAATGAATGAAGGAATGAATGAAGGAAGGAAGGAAGGCAGGAAGGCAGGAAAGAAGGAAGGAAAGAAGGAAGGAAGGAAGGAAAAATTCAACAATATATAATAAGGTACACAATGCGTGGTATACCAGTAATGAACACGTACCAACAAAAAGGCTATCATTGCAATCCCTTCTATTTCCGGACACACCTCATTTGTCAGTTTGCAGCGGCGCCGGGGTCATTTCAGTTGACGGTAAATGTTGCATGTAACATCAGTGGTGTGCATTAACGACTAAACTGTACCTAAATTATTCATAATGCTACACTTTTCAGATTACGCGTTATGGCTGTAGTTATGAAGTAATGTAATTGAAGTAAAGTGTATAATGAATTCTGGTTTTATTACCATAGTTATACCAGCAACAATAATAACAATAATAATAATGATAATAATAATAATGATAATAATAATAATAATAATAATAATAATAATAATAATAATAATAATAATAATAATAATAATAATAATAATAATAATAATAATAATAATAATAATAATAATAGTGATAATAATAATAGTAATAGTAATAGTAATAGTAATAGTAATAGTAATAGTAATAGTAATGATAGGTATAAAAATAACAATGAATATACAATATCTTTTATATAGTAAATAATTGTAATAATTCATAACTGAGTAATAAAATAACGCATTCTTACTCCTCCTATGTGCGATATTATGAGTAACTAAAATATCATAATTATGTACAATACACAGAATTATAGCAATATACAAGTAAAAAAATACAAACAAACGATTAACCCTCTTCACGCCCAATAATTTACACTGATCTCTGCTGGCACCGTATGTACTCTGTAATGTGTGACTGACTGTACTGTACTTACCTTTATGTATGTATTCTGTAATGTGTGACTGTACTGTACTTACCTAGCGTTGTAACTTCATGTCTGGCCAGCGTGGTGAAAAACAGTGTAAATAAACCCTGAACGCTCCCCTACCTGGCGTTTGCATATAGATTGGAACAGGTAGGTGTGTGTCTTTCTGCTGCATATCCTCCTGTCCCTCCTCTCCATACCTACCTCTCCTCTCCATACCTACCTCTCCTCCCCACTTCTCCTCCCCACTTCTCCTCCCCATCCCCTACTCTCCTCCCCTCCTCTCCATACCTACCTCTCCTCCCCACACCTACCTCTCCTCCCCACACCTACCTCTCCTCCCCACTTCTCCTCTCCTTCTCTCCATCCCCAACTCTCCTCGCCTTCCCCTCTCCATCTCCTCTCATCTCCCTCTCCAGTCATCCCCGCTCTCCTCTCCTCCACCTCTCCTCTCCTCCCCCTCAACATCCTCATCTCTCCTCTTCTCCACCTCTCCTCTCTTCCTATCTCTGCTGCATATCCTCCTCACCCTCTTTTTATCCCCCACCTCTCCTCTTCTCTCTTTGTATCTCCACTCAATCCTTCCCTCCACATCCTCACCTCTCCTTCTCTTTTCTCCCTTCCTTTCTCTCGTTCCTCACCTTTCTTCTTCTCTACCTCCTTACATCAGTAACTGTTATTCTCTCATATCAGTTCCTTCATTAAAGTACAAGTATCTCCTATACTCTCATTTTCTAGTTTCTCACATTCACTTTTTCCATTTATAAATATACCGTAGTCCTCACGGCTCAATCCCTTCATGTATCCCTCCTCCTACGTGTTCCTGTACTTCATTTATCGCCCTTGCCAAAATATATATCCCCCTTCGTACGAACATTCTCCCTTCTCCCTCCATTCATATATCTTTCATGCCTCCCTTCCTTCCATATATCTCTCCCTCTCCCTCCATATGTCTCACCACTGCCTCTCTCTATTTCTCTCTCTCTCTCTCTCTCTCTCTCTCTCTCTCTCTCTCTCTCTTTAAATACTGCATATATACACTCTCAAACATATTATGCATTATTTATCTTTACACCACCATATTTAAAAAAACATATACCAGCAGGAAAGGTAAGATTGGTGGTGCATGATAAGGTAAACAGTGAAGGCTTCTTATATCCTCTGAATCTGCCGACCTGTTTACCTATCACTCTGTCTGGCCGCCTTCTGTGTTGACTGTCACATTACCCGTCCCTCCCTACCTGTCTCCCTTCCTCTCCTTCCTTCCCTCCTGCTCCTTACCTTCCTCTTTCCAAACCCTCCTACTCCTCAGTCCTCACTTTCTCCTCACCTTCCCTCCTGCTCCTTACCTTCTTCCACACCCTCCTCTCCTCTTTCCTCCTACTCCTCACCTTTTCCTCTCCTCTCCTTACCTCCAGTTCCTTACCATTTTCTTCCACACCTTCCTTTCCTTTTTTCCCTCCTCTCTCCCTCCTACTCCTCACGTTCCTCACTCTTTTCCTTCTTCCTCACCCTATTCCCTCTTTCTCTCCCTCTCTCTTGTTTCCCACGTTATCATGTTTTCATTGTACACTCACTCGTTTCTCCATTTTTTTCATTTATAGGATTACTGTGTTCGATATACTATTAATAGTTTTGTATTAACTTGGTATGACTGTTCCTCTCTCCATTTTAACATATTTTAATTTTTTTTTACTATCTAAACCATGCACAAATTAATGTTTTCAGTTATGTCACATCGTATGCTAGAACAATACACACATTTTCTTTTAGGTTCGTTAAAAGGTAAGCGGATCCGAATAGAAATAACCGGATTTATTTTTTGTACACCGGGCTTAAATTGTCTGCATATTTTCAGTGACAGATGCATATTAATATTCATTACACAAAAATATACAAACTAACTAACTACATCTCTTAAAGTTTTCCCCACGTGATTTTATGCATTAACCCGTGCCCTACAATTTATAACTGTATAGGAATCGCTAAACATTAATCTGCTTTGGTGATTTCCATTATCATTCAAGATATGAATTTCTGCGTGGGTCCTTTTTAATCTGATAGAAGAATATAATCCGGATCAACTCTTGGTAACTTTCTCTTTTTTCATGATATATATTAATTCAGTTTTCTGTATATGTAAAGGACAACTGCTATATTTACCATTTCATTTGTACCTTACTATGATAGAAGATTAATTTAGAATATTTCCTATATATTTTTTTTTTTTTTTTTTTTTTTTATACCTCAACCTCATTAGGGACGAACTTGCTTCCAATATTTTACCAAAGTCTTCATCAATATAACTTTGATATTGAACTTACCAATGGTATTTTAACATTCGTCTTGGTTATTCACGCATGCAAAAAATTGTACAAGAAATGTATAGATTTTTTTTTTGTTTAGAGCAATATATGTTATAAAGGTTTGTATAATCTTAGCCTTACCAATTACTAGATGAAAACAATAATACAGGAAAATCAAATAGATAATGAATGCCAATATGAAGCAATAAGGTCAAAGGCTGATTAATACTGGTAATCATGATGGGCATTCTATTGATAGGCCATTTGGCAGGGCAACTCATATGAACTCGACCGGTGCAATATTCGCTAAAATACAACTTCGCCTATTAAAAGCGTTTCCGGGAATGTTTTATTTAGTTTTTCATATATCGGTGGGTGGCATGAGTCGTAGAGAGGTGACCCAAGCGTAGGGTAATACCTTCAAATGGTGGCTTCAAACGAGAGCAGAGGTAATGATGATCCGTAATTACTCCCAGCTGTCACTCTGTCCCTCACACACCACCACCACCATCATCACCGACCAAACACCCACCACACTCACCCTTACTTCTACCTCACCCACCATCCCCACCCACACCACTACCACCACCATCATCACCGACCAAACACCCACCATCCACATCCTTACCCCTACCCTTCACTTTACCCCTACCCCTCGCTCCACCTTTACCCCGCACCCCACCTCTGCCCCCATTCCTCGCCCCCACCCCTCAACCCACCTCTACCCCAACTCCTCACCACCACCCTTATCCCTCATGTCCATTCCCACTTTACCCATGAATGTACAGTCGGCAGCAAAAGTCCTGTCGCCTCACTCACTATACCATGAAACAAATCCCCAATTTGTACCATTGAGGACGTCTGTTTTCTGGCATAGTTAGGAGGAATCAGTAGTCTTCCAAATTACCAACAAGAGAACCTCCCCTTATAGCATATATTTCCATACTGTGATCCTTGTCTTGGCAAATGTGGTGGAGACAGATTAAGTTTTTGTATCCCCCTGTTTGTCCTGTGGTTGGCTGACACATACTCCAATTATTGTGCTGAAAATCCCTCCCGACACGTCGTTCCTTCATAGCGTACTGAAATTAGAGTTGGATTTAATGTCATAGAGTGTGGCATCAAACTTGTGTGTGTGTGTGTGTGTGTGTGTGTGTATTAGTTAGTCGTCATTATTAATGCAGGTGGTGGTGAAAGGGAGAGTTTTAGAATTGGGTAGAGTTATGAATGAGGGAGAGCTTAAAAAGGGGGAGAGTTTATATGTGGGGAAATAGTTTGGAATGGGGAGAGTTTAGAATAGGGAAAAGTGAGTGATTTGCATGGGGAAAAATTAAGAAGTGGGAGAATTTAGAATGGGAAGAGCTTTGTAAGACATGATTGGGTCTTGCTTATCACAGATACTACGTCGCTCTCTGTTTCTCTGTCTGTCTGTCTGAGGTTGCTATATCATTCAACCCGTGTATACTCAAATCGTAGGATAATTTTATTGTATTTTATTTTATTTAACTTTTATTCTAACTCGTTAATAAATGACTTCCTACACAGCTTACCGTACTTACAGTGTTGTTCCCTGTCCGCTTCTTTGGACTTGTGTGTAGGTAAGCCGTGTTAATCTGTTATATACCAATACATTTCGGTTCATACAGTATACAGTACACAGTATATATTTGCTTTCCTTTTAATTAATAACGATCCCAACTCCTTTTGTATTCGGTTTTCTTGCTTCTCTCGTTTCCTGAAATTGTGAAATGCTTTTTAAGATTTGATTAAAGTGTAAAATAATTAATGCTTGCTCGTTTTTTGTTTAATGCTTCCCGGAATTTTGGACTATGATTTTTCTGGCTTTTCATTTGACTTGATTATACTGTTCATTTCCTCGCCCGGAAAAAAATGGTCATTCTTAATTCAGAAGCTGAATATATTTTTTATCAACGCTTTTCACTCGAATGACAAGGGGGTATTTTATCAAGATGGTGCAATGTCCAGACGAACAGACAGACAGACAGACACGTTGCAAAGTTAAAGGGGACATTTTGTGTTGGTAAATCTGGAGCAACTGAATCCTCCAAACTATTCTAAGCAACAGAACCAGACGAACAGACAGACATTCACGTTGTAAAGTTAAAGGGGACATTTTGTGTTGATAAATCCGGAGCAACTGAATCCTCTAAACTATTCTAAGCAACAAACAAAACACCATTATGTTTATCCATCTGGTCCTGTTTCCTGTCATACTTTGTAGGAATCACGGCACTTCAATGTACCAAAAGTGAATTAATTACCCACTTAAAAAACGGAGCCAACAAATTTTTCCCAGCCTCAATCCCTCCTATACTGTATTTCAGAAGAAGATGAAGACGATAGCAATAACTTTAGCTTTAATTATACGGCTAGTATCTATCCTGTGTCTTGGTAATAATATGTCCCGATCACTTTCTATATTTTTCTGTTGTAGGGAAGGCTGTAAGGATATATTTATTTTTATTTCTCTATTATTTGTTTTTATTCATATTTTAATTATTTCGCTTCCGGCCAACAACAAATATATGTCGCCCCAAACCGGCTTTATTTTTCAGTTTAAATAAATCATTTCTTCATGCGGCCAGAGAGAATGGAGTTTGTCGAGTCGCGTTGCCAGACTAATGCCCGGGTTTTATTTTTGTAGTGCTGCAATTTTCATCAGAATACATTTTTTAAAACGTCCACTCCAGCTCTTTTTTTTTTTTTTTTTTTTTTTTTCGTGTGTGTGTGTGTGTGTGTGTGTGTGTGTGTGTGTGAGTGTGTGTGTGTTTGTGTGTGTGTGTGTACTTTCAGGTTAATATTTTTGCCTCATGTTCCTGTTCCTGTTGAAGTTTCGAATCTATTGACATATATTATATAGTAGTGAATCAATTTCAACATTAATTTTATCCTGTTGCATATGTGTTTGAGACTCGCTTAATATTAGAGATCAGGCTATTTGAAGCAAGCCTGGATACACATTTTGGATTGCGAGTGTACAGTACATTGACCTCTGAAGTTTCGCTGCATAAACTGGTGAAAAAAACGTCACCTTTTCTGCCACGTACGATGTGATGTGGCACTTTTTAGGTAATGTATTTTTATGGCAATGATTAAGTATTGTATGTATAAATATATAGCGCTTACTTTCGCTAGTTTACCTTGAATAACTACAGGTCAGATGTGCGTTGTATAAAGAGGTGCAAACACGTGAAGCCGATGAGAAAAATGTTAAATTAAAAGCAGGTAAAATGTAAAGCGACTAGTTGGTGAAATTGTGATCCCTTGAGAATGAAACATGATTGTTGAATGAAGTGGAAAATGGTGAAAGGATCCTGATTCAAGTATTATAAACAAATTATTTCTTAAAATCATCAAAATAAAGTCAATTCGTGTAAATACGGTTGGCAATGTAAAAAGAACATGATTTCATTTGTACATATTTAAAAAAGAAATGTGACGAAAAAAAAACAAAAAAACCAACAACAACCTAAAAAGTATGTATAGTATATAAGTATTGAATATCATAATCCAACAACCAAATTTAATTATTATGGAAATCTCTTATTGGTGAATCGGAAGGTATGTGATTCCTCCAAACTATACCATGAAACAGGTAGTACTCCTTGTAGTACCATTAATTGAGGGCATCTGTCTGTTTTCTGGCATAGTTAGGAGGAATCAGTAACCTTCCAAATTTTCAACAAGTAAACCTCCCCTTAAGGTTATCCATATTTAAATTAATCTCTTATATTATTACTTACTGTCATATATACGTAACGTCAGTCAACAATAATTATAATATAAGAGTGATGTCATTGTGGTGTGAAGAGTAAGTAGCCTAAATAGGATATAACCCACTTCACAGCAGCTACTCCAGTCAACAATAATAAATAAGAGTGATGTTACATATAGAATTTAACATAAGGGAATTAACACTACCCATCATAAATAATGTCATTGTGGTGTGAGAAGTATAACCATGTTCACTACAGTTACTCGAGTCAACAATAATATAAGAGTGATGTCAGTGTGTGGTGTGTGAGAAGTATAAACATGTTCACAGCAGTTACTCGAGTCCATTTCTAAAAAACCCATGCACATGTCCCGCTCCGCCACTGAAACATCACCAACATTTGTATCCCGAATTCTCCAATGATTCGGGTAAGCAAGAGAGATGGGCCCCGGGTTCCAATAATGTCTGGCTGGGTCCGGGCAAACAATCCGCTTTCTACGTCTTCTATTTTTATTTTGTTTTGTTTTGGCACCGATTCCTGGGCCCTCCGTGTGTTGTGTTGTGTCGGCTTCGGATACGGTCTCTGGATATCCGTTACAATTCCTCTCTGGTGATCGGGTAATCGGGAATATTAACCGCTAGAGCCAAGTCGGACAGAGTAATGGCCGGGCGATATTACGGGTATAAATCGTCCCCCTGCGATTGGTTGGCTGGAGTAATGGGCGAGTAGTGGTTTGGGTGCAGTGTGAGGGGTAGTAATGTAATGGGTGCAGAGTGAGGGGTAGTAATGTAATGGGTGCAGTGTGAGGGGTAGTAATGTAATGGGTGCAGAGTGAGGGGTAGTAATGTAATGGGTGCAGTGTGAGGGGTAGTAATGTAATGGGTGCAGTGTGAGGGGTAGTAATGTAATGGGTGCAGTGTGAGGGGTAGTAATGTAATGGGTGCAGTGTGAGGGGTAGTAATGTAATGGGTGCAGAGTGAGGGGTAGTAATGTAATGGGTGCAGTGTGAGGGGTAGTAATGTAATGGGTGCAGTGTGAGGGGTAGTAATGTAATGGGTGCAGTGTGAGGGGTAGTAATGTAATGGGTGCAGTGTGAGGGGTAGTAATGTAATGGGTGCAGTGTGAGGGGTAGTAATGTAATGGGTGCAGTGTGAGGGGTAGTAATGTAATGGGTGCAGTGTGAGGGGTAGTAATGTAATGGGTGCAGTGTGAGGGGTAGTAATGTAATGGGTGCAGTGTGAGGGGTAGTAATGTAATGGGTGCAGAGTGAGGGGTAGTAATGTAATGGGTGCAGTGTGAGGGGTAGTAATGTAATGGGTGCAGTGTGAGGGGTAGTAATGTAATGGGTGCAGTGTGAGGGGTAGTAATGTAATGGGTGCAGTGTGAGGGGTAGTAATGTAATGGGTGCAGTGTGAGGGGTAGTAATGTAATGGGTGCAGTGTGAGGGGTAGTAATGTAATGGGTGCAGTGTGAGGGGTAGTAATGTAATGGGTGCAGTGTGAGGGGTAGTAATGTAATGGGTGCAGTGTGAGGGGTAGTAATGTAATGGGTGCAGTGTGAGGGGTAGTAATGTAATGGGTGCAGTGTGAGGGGTAGTAATGTAATGGGTGCAGTGTGAGGGGTAGTAATGTAATGGGTGCAGTGTGAGGGGTAGTAATGTAATGGGTGCAGTGTGAGGGGTAGTAATGTAATGGGTGCAGAGTGAGGGGTAGTAATGTAATGGGTGCAGTGTGAGGGGTAGTAATGTAATGGGTGCAGTGTGAGGGGTAGTAATGTAATGGGTGCAGTGTGAGGGGTAGTAATGTAATGGGTGCAGTGTGAGGGGTAGTAATGTAATGGGTGCAGTGTGAGGGGTAGTAATGTAATGGGTGCAGTGTGAGGGGTAGTAATGTAATGGGTGCAGTGTGAGGGGTAGTAATGTAATGGGTGCAGAGTGAGGGGTGTAGTGTGAGGGATATATAGTAATGATGTTGCTGGTGGCTGGCTACATGGATGGCTGGAGGGAGAAGCTGCTTGGACCTTCGAGCTGAATCAGTAGAGATACAGAGGGATGAACTGATAGTGTCGAATAGTGTCAGTTTATGGCTTATGTAATTCCTTAACCAACAAAGTATAATAATTGTTATGCTTACCATGTAGCATTTAGGAAAGACACACACACACACACACACACACACACACACACACACACACGTACAACTGACACATCCTCTATCTCCTCTCCCGCATTCTCCTCCTCCAACTCTGGTCCTCTTTCTGACCCTCTCTATCATCTTCCTATCCTTCCGTCTTCTTCCTTCTTCTTCTTCTTCCTCTCCTTTACTTCCTGCTTCTTCTCCTCAGATGACATGTTTTCCCTTCCCTTCTCCGTGCCCTCAAAAGCAGCAGTTATGTCGCCTCTCGCAACATTTCCAAGTTTTGGCCACACACTCTGATGGCTGTATTTGAGGGGGCGGAAGTCGTGTAAAGAGGGGAAGGAGAAGGAATATTGGAGAGCGATGGGAGAGAGACGGAGATGGTTGTGGGAGAGAGAGAGAGAGAGAGAGAGAGAGAGAGAGAGAGAGAGAGAGGGAGCGGAGGAGTGGTGAGGACTGTTGTGTTGAGAGGAGGAGTGAAAGAACTGAAGAGGGAAAAGGAAGACCTAGCTATGTCTGGAGGACCCTGTGGCACGAGTGAGAATATAATAGGGAGGAAGGACTGTAACCAAACGTATAGTAATAGTTCAATCCTTACGTTCCATATAGCTAAGCTGCTCTGTCCTCCATTGTGGCGCCCCTTCGAACCCGAGTTGCTTTCAGTTTTTCAGCCTCCTTCCTTTCCTTTTAGTTCCTTTTGATTTCTGGCCCTCCTTTACTCTACCTCACACCACATCTCCTTCTCATCTCCCAGCACCCCATTCTCACCCAACTCCTTAGCCTCATGCACCTACGTATATCCCTGCCTCGTCCCACACCAAGCTAATTACTCCATTCGTCCCGTGTTGTCATCTTGTCAGTGTGTGCCTGGAAGGAGAGGCTCTGAATGAGATAGAGATGGCTGGGGTTTGGCCACGAGGGATGAGGTTGGGTGGAATAGACTGTTGCAGAGGTTAGTTGGTGTTTTGGGGACGTGGCAAGTTGTAGTAGTAATTTGATATGACGATGGTTGAGGATGGATGCAGTAGGGTAAGTTTTGGTGGGAACAGTTTCGCCTTTTCAAGCTTGAATTTGGAAAGCTGTACTGAGGAGGATAGAGGTGGTTATAGATCATTAGGAAGGACTTTGATAAAACGGAGTTGGGTATATATATGAGTTAGTGTGGTTGAGTCTATGAAATGACAGGGTCTTCTTCTGAAATGGGACCTGGTGAAATGGGGCAGCCTGAGTTGGAGAAATCTGAACTTGGGTGGAATTGAGCGTCGTGTGGCAGGCCGGAAGTGTTGTATGATGGCTGGGTTGTGACAGGGCAGGCAGGCAGGGGAAAGTCGGAGTGTGGCTGGAGGACTGAATGGAGAGGAAAGAATGCGGTTGAAGTGCCGGAGCTTGGCAGTAGTAAAAAGAAACACATAAACTATTCACTCGAGACATAAACAGAGAAAGAAACCTTTATATGGCAAACAGAAACAGTGATG
Organism: Petrolisthes manimaculis; assembly: GCA_034508575.1. Taxonomy (NCBI): domain Eukaryota; kingdom Metazoa; phylum Arthropoda; class Malacostraca; order Decapoda; family Porcellanidae; genus Petrolisthes; species Petrolisthes manimaculis. The sequence continues at coordinate 82,009 of JAWZYT010003495.1, read as the reverse complement.
CAGAAAGAGGAATACAATACGCAGAGCGGAGAACATCGGTCTTATATAAATTATATAAAAACAAAATAAAAACAGAGAATAATAAAATAAGCAACGCATTCCACAACAGAGAGAAAAAAAAAGACAGAGTTAGGAATGCAAAGAATGAAGATGGTGGTGGTAGTGGTAGTGGTGGTGATGATAGAGATGGTGCTGGTGTTAAGAGTAGTGATTGTGGTGGTGATAATGGTGATGATGGTGGTAGTGATGATAATTGGTAGAAGTGATATGGAGATGGTGATAATGGTGATGATGATGGTGTTGGTGGTTATTATGATGATGGTTTTTGTAGAAGCGATGGGGATGGTGATGATGATGATGGTGATGGTGTGGAAGGTGTTGGTGTTAATGGTGATGATGATAGTGGTGGTGGTGGTGGTAGTGAGTGTTGGTAAAAATGTGAAGGTGGTGAATTGGTTTTGTGTAGAAGCGATGATAATGACGATAATAATGATGATGATGGTGATGGTGATGATGATGATGCCAGGGGGAGAGAGAGCCTTGGCATCCAGGGTAATGAAGTGACACAAGAAATTACCCCCCAGAGCTCATTTCCCCTCACCCCGCCACAAAGAGCCTTGTTATTTCCTCCGTTTCCCCTTTCAAATTACCTGGCGTCTTCCTTCCCCTCGGCCGCTCGTGTCGTGTGTGTGTTTGTGTGTGTATTTGTGTGTTTGTTTGTGTGTGTGTGAGTGATTCTGTGTGTGTGTTTGTTTGTGTGTGTGTGTGTGTGTGATTCTCTGTGTGTGTGTGTGTTTGTGTGTGTTTGTTTGTGTGTGTGTGTGTATATATATTTGTGTGATTGTTTGTGTGTGTGTATTTATGTGTTTGTTTATGTGAGACTGATTCTGAGTGTGTGTGTGTGTTTGTGTGTGAGAGATACTGTGTGTGTTTTATTTTTAATGTGATATAGATGGTGATTTTTTATACCTTTTAATGCTTCTTTTTATTCATTGGAAAGGTTTGTAAATAATTTCTTTGTAAACTGTAGTGAAATATTTACGAGTAGAATTTACATATTTCTCTCTGTCTTAATGTGGCTTGTATTTTTATTATTATTATTTTTTTTTTTTTTTTTTTTTGTAATTTGAAATGGATGTACACATTAAGTACGTTTAGAGAGGTCAGCCTTGCAATTCAATGTCGAGTATGGTAATGCCTTTGATGCAACAGAGAGGCTTTTAAGGAAGAAAGTGAGCGACAAATTTCACTAATGGGAGGGATGGGGGGCTGAGTGTCTGAGTTTATCAGGAATCCGTTTTACTTTCTACGAGGGATGGGGAAACATTAAGGACCCTGGGTAGTGACCGTGTATGAAAATTGGAGGCTGTTGATTCCTCCTGATTATGCCACAACACAAGCTCCTTCCATATAGATGACGTTTCGTGGTAATATTTGAAGGACTCGTCTATCGCGAATTTTATGACCAAATCACAGGGTTCCTTAAGCTATTATATACTAAGTCAATGTGCCACATCCCTATACGGTATTTGATTTAGATTTAATTAAAAATATTTACGCTGTGATAATAATTCACTTTCTTTGCATAAGCCGACCAGACAAGTCACGAGAATGAAGAAATTTCCATAGCATTAATTTAAGAGACGAAAGTGCTGATATCGGGATGGAAGGGACCAGATAAGGAGATTCGAGAGGGAAGAAAAGTAGTAAGCACAGTGGGAGATCAGAGGTAAAAGGAGGGAGATAGGATGAGGATGTGGCTTTGAAGGCATAGTGGTGGTGGTGGTGGTGGTGATGATGGTGATGATGATGGTGGTGGTGATGGAGATGATTGGTTTTACCTCCCCGTCATCTTCGCCTTTCACTCCTCTTACTCAAAATTCCAACTTGTCACAACACCATCACTCCACGCTCCTTTTACTTCACAGAATTTTCACATCATATCATATTCTAACTTTCCACCATTTTTTCATTCCCTTTCCACAGCATTCATCCTCACATTATATAAATTCGCGTCCATCTCATGACATTAATAATGTTAATATGACCAGATAGTTGCCTTCTGAACCAGTTTTTATTCCAAACAACATACGTAATTTACCACATGTGAACTATATCTTTCATCTCTGTATTTAAATTGTGTTCCATCATCATTACAGCTCATACATACGAAGGTGGAAATGAAGCGAACTTATGCTGCCGACTGTACATCTTTTATCATTTATACAACATTCATTCATCTATAGCACCATCTTATATCATTAATTATTTCACGGCTATCTTACTTCACAATCTAGTCATTTTTTCAAGAGTTTTCCCCTTCACAACATTTAGCCTACTGCCCAATTTATTTTACACTCTCACTATTTTCATGTCGCAACGAAGTCAATCCATTGCCCGAATACAATGTAAATTTAAGCCAGAGACAGAACCATGGAGCGTGTATGAATGAAGTTAAATGAAAAGTGAAAATGTGAAGAAGCGACAGACAGACAGAGTGAGACAAAAATAAAAACTAGAGGCCAGAGTGTCAAACTGAATATGTGAGTGAGGAAGCAATTTAGTGTAGTGTGTTACCGTTGAGTTATCGAATACGAGTGAGTGAGTGAGTGATTGAGTGAGTGAGTGAGTGAGCGAGTGAGTGAGTGAGCTTGGGACTGGAAAATGAGTGAGTGCTTCAGTGAGAAAGAGAGTGAAAATGAGTGATAGACTGGAGATGAGTGAGTATGGTAGTGAACGAGAAACTGGAAATAGTGAATGAGAGACTGGAAATGGTGAGTGAGAGACTGGAAATGGTGAGTGAGTGGAAATAGTGAGTGAGCATGATAGTGAGCGAGAAACTTGAAATGAGTGAAAGACTGGAAATAGTGGAACTTGAGACTGGAAATAGTAAGTGAGAGACTGGAAAAGAGCAAGTGAGTGAGTGAGTGAGTGAATGAGTGAGTGAGTGAGTGTAGTAGTGAGTAATTCTATGGCACTGCAGTCACTACATACATACATACATACTGTACATGGAGGCAGCCAGCCTTGTCGTGTGAAACCCCGGCAGTGTCCGTATTGTATAAAAGTATTAAGCCAGCCACTTGTATGGTTATTTCTGATTGATGACTCGTGTGCGTAGATGAACAAATGAAAAATCAGCTAATACAAAAAAAAAAAATTGCCTTTGATATTATTATGAGAGGGTGGTGGTTAGCTATATATATATATATATCCCTGCTGTTTGTATACAAATTTAGAGCTGTTTTTTAGCTGTATGTGGAGTTAGTAATCAGCTATACATATATATATATCCATCCCTGCTGTTTGTTTAATAATTTGGAGCTGGTTTTTAGCTGTATGTGGTGGTGGTGGTCAGCTATACATATATCCATCCATCTCTGCTGTTTGTTTAGGAATTTAGAGCTGTTTTTTAGCTGTATGTGTCCCTCCCTGTATGTGTTGTTAGTGTTGCAGTCATTCCTCTTCCCTATGCAATACAGTACCGTGTTTGTGAATGAGAAAACGAGCAGCACCGTTCACCATTTCGTCTGTTTGTTTGCCTGTCGTTCCGTTTGTCCGTTTCTCTGTTTTTTTTACCGTTTGACCGTCCGTTCGTTTGTCATTCGGTCTGTCTATCTCTCCGTTTGTCTGTTTATCCGTTTGTCTGTTTATCCGTTTGTCTGTCTCTGTCTGTCTGTCTGTCTTTGCTTACCTACGAATGTGCAAGAACAACTCAGATATTTGATGTATCCGTGATATGCGAGAAAAACATTAGCCTATATATTTCTACAAACGTACCTCATTTTATACTTTGAACGAACAAATCACTTTAAACAAATCGATGCAGTCATGAATATTTCACTACATAGGACTGTTTCACGCATAATAATACAATTTACACACATAAAAAAAAAAACATTAAATACGATATATGAAAAAAGGAGCATATACTCTGGCTACCAATATTGATATACTGTACAGGTGGATCATCTCCAAATAAACTCACTTTCATTGCTAACCTTTCAACCATTTTTGATAACTCGGCTTTCAGAGAATTACTTCAGTAAGCTCCTAGATCTATATGCCTTTGAGAGAGTTCTATATTTATATATTTTTTTCTTCTTCTTGCACAAGAGACTCAGTGTATATATATTTTGCTACAAGGATAAGTTGATTTCGTATGCATTATTTTTATCTCTGTAATTTATAAGTTTGATAGATTTTGAGTAACTTGTACAATATTTGAGATCCATATTTTTTCTGCTCCAAGGATAAATCTATCTCTTACTGTATACATTTTTTTTAGTAATTCACAGATTGATGATAGATTTTGTTACTTTTGCAATATTTGAGATCCTACACGACTTACTAGGAGATCACTGTTGTTGCATTGCCAAACTAGGACAACACTCGACCCCATTTGCATGCCTTTCAAAAGCCATTCTCATTAAAATATATTATATAGAATGCAATTAAATATATAGAAATAAAAATTAATTCCTCCAAGTGGAACAGGAAATATGACCCCCAATTCACTTAACTAATGGTACCCTCGTTGCTTGGAATAGCTTGGAGGAATCAGTTACTCCAGATTCACCCTCATTGTACTTACTTCCCCCCCCCCATCCCCACCACCATGCTTAAGCTCACTGAGGTCATGTTGGGTAATTCTTCTAATTGAATTTAACTTGTGTAGATCCCCTCATCACCCCGTCATCATCATCACCACCAGCTCGTCATAATCTCATCACCCCGTCACCACCACCACCACCACCACCACCACCTCGTCGTTATCTCATCACCACCACTACTATCACCACCACCTCGTCATAATCTCATCACCCCGTCACCACCACCACCACCACCACCACTACCTCATCATTATCTCATCACCACCATCCATCACCCGACGTGTAAAGAGGAGAGGAAGGAACACAAATGACATCGACTGTAATGTGAGACTAATGGGATGCTTAATGGTACTAAAGAAACCTCTCTCTCTCCTTCTCCCTCTTCCTACACACCCAACACGCTGGGTTATAACCACAGTGTAAAAATAGGTGTGTGTGTGTGTGTGTGTGTGTGTGTGTGTGTGGACAGTTACGGAACATAATCCTTGACCTTACTTCCCCTCCCTTACAGCTGATCAAGGACTATGTGCCGCGACTGTACATGCTGCATAAGTTGGTTGCCTAGTTTTTTTTTTTTTTCCCATTTCTGTCCCGTTATATTATTATGATTTTTTTCTGTTCTTCTTCGGATCCGAGTCGCTCCTTTTTTCAAATATTATTCGACTGTTTCTTGTTTTCTCTCTATCTCCTTTTCTGTCTTCCTCCTCGGCAGTTTTCTTCTTCTTCTTGTACTTTTTTTTATTCGTATCCAGGGCCTGCTTCTCTCTCTCCCCTTCCTCTTTTTTTTGTCTTCCCTTTCTCTCCTCTTTTATATCTTGCCTCTCTGTTCTCTTATTGTGCTCCGACTCCCTCTCCGTCTATTTAATCCCCTGGTAATCCCTCTCCCAATCCCATCCTTTCATCTCCCTTCCTCCTCCTCCTCCTCTTTTCGTTTTTCATCTTTCCCCTCATCGCTTCCTCTTCCTTCTCCCACTCACTCACTCGCTGGTCGACCTATAAACGCACCACTCGTGTTGTTCCTCTCTGCTTTGTTTACATTCAAAGTCTGTTATTCCAAACTCCATGTAAAGATTTTAGTTCCCAAGACTGCACAGAATTTTATGTTTCCACTCTGTACTCTCACTTCCATCTTATAAGGGGATTGTATACAAACTTTTGGGACACATTAGAGCCCCTTGATTCCTCCAAAAAAGTATACTAAAGAAACAGGACTTGACTAACAAAAAAACAAAAAAATATGGTTGTCCCTGTTGCTTTGAAGAGGTTGTATATATAAATGAATGAATCCCTTTGCCCCACATTTACCAACATTGTGTCGTCGACGTTCTCCTGGCTGCTGCTGTTGCTGCTGTATGTGTGTTGTTTTGGGTAGAGAGGAAGGAGTGTTGTCCTTTATTTCCTGGTTTGAAATTTAAGGATAAGAGGAAGGAGTGGTGCGTGGCGAAGGTGGAAGGAGGGGAGAAGAGTCCGAGGGGAGATGGTAAAGGGAGAGAGAGAGAGAGAGAGAGAGAGAGAGAGAGAGAGAGAGAGAGAGAGAGAGAGAGAGAGAGAGAGAGAGAGTGAGAGTGAGGGACAGAGATCTAACCACCCAGTTTCGCATAAATAAATAAATACCTAAATACAAATAAAATAATGCATAAGGATGAGAAGAGATCGATATGAACAACTGCTCAATTAAGGGGAGTGTGGAATGAGGAAGAGGAAGGAAGGAGAAAAACTATAAGAGGGTTGAAAGAAGAGGGTCAGGCCGTGGGGTGTGTGGAGGGGGTCGGCATTTCCTCGTCACACGTGCTGAAGTCCTGAAGAAGGCAATAATTTTCATGCCCTTTCTACTTCACACTCTCTTACCCCCCCACCCCCACCCCACTCATCCCCACTACACACACACACACACACACACGTACACACATACCTTCCATACCTTAGGACGTAAGTCACATCCATTCAATTCTTCATCAATCCCTCTTTTTCTTCTATTTCATTCGTGTTTGCTGTCCTGTCTTTCTGTCTCCTTCTCGTATGCCTTTTTCTTCCTCCTCCTCTTCACTCTTCCTCCTCCTTCTCCTCATCCTCATCCCCCTCATCATCATCATCCCCCTCCCTGTTCCTCTTCCATCATCCTCCTCCTCTCTCGTCTCTCCTCTTTTTCTTCTTCTCCTTCCCTTCATCCTCATCCCCCTCATCATCATCCTCCCCCTCCCTGTTCCTCCTCCCTCATCCTCCTCCTCTTTCCTCTCTCCTCTTTTTCTTCTTCTCCTTCCCCTCGTCCCTCCCCCACGACTTCTCCTTCCTGCCTACCGTACCACCTCAGTGCTGCTCCCTGCTGCTAGTAATTACGTAGCACTTACATTTAATGGCTGCCTTAAGTTTCTCCGTGGTGGGCTTACGGGTGAAGATTTTCCTGTTGCCCCTCCATCCCCTTTTCTTCCCTTTCCCTTTCTTTCATTTTCTTCGTGCTCCCATTTTCTGTTTCGTTTCCCTAGTCTTCCCTCCCCTTTCCTTTCCTTCCTTTTCTTCACTCTCCCCTTCCCTCCCCTTTCCTTTCCTTCCTTTTCTTCACTCTCCCCTTCTGCCCTTCCCTTCCATTTTCTTTCCTTCTTCTCCTTACGTACATTTCCTTCCCATTTTTATTTTTGCTCTCCCCTTCCCATCCCATCATTTTCCTTCCCCTTTATTTCCTAGCTCTTCCCTCCTTTCCCTTCTCTTCTCCTCCCTTCCCTTCCCTTCTTTTCTCTTCTCTTCTCTCACCCGTGATCTCCTTTTGGCGAGGGGATAAATCAAACGAAGCTGAACGCATCATTATTAACAAAGTCATTTTTAATGGTTTATTTACCTATTCATTCATTTAATTATTTTTTCGTCTATGTATTTGTTTATTTTCGTACGAGAAATTCTGCGGAAAATATGGGAGAACAAAGTAGTAAGAGAGAGAGAGAATGTGAGAGTGTGAAAGAGGAATTTTGAGGGTGATATGGAAGGAAAAAAAAGTGAGAGAGAGAGAGAGAGAGAGAGAGAGAGAGAGAGAGAGAGAGAGAGAGAGAGAGAGAGAGAGAGAAGAGAGTGAGTGAAGGGGGTATTCTGAGGGAGATAAAGTACATGAAAAAAGGAGAGGAGGAGGAGGAGAAGGAGGAGGAAAAGAAGAAAGAGGAGGAGGAAATAGTAAGTGAAGAGACAATGCATACAACCAACAAAAACAATGCACAAAAACAATGGAGCCAGTGAGTGAGAGAAGAGAGAGAGAGAGCACTGATGGACGAGAGTAGGAGAGTAGGGGAAGTAGTATATAAGTGTAACACGAGACTTGCCAGATGTACCACCACTTGACGCCATCCATCCTATTAAAAAAAAAAAAATAATGAAAAAAAAATGATAAAAAAGGCAGAGATACACACACATATACATACTCATATCCCTCATACATACGGTACATACATACACATACCACTCGCATACATACACACACACATGACACACACACATGACACTCACACACACTCACACTCGCAAACCACTCACACACACACACATGCCACTCACTCTCTCTCTCTCTCTCTCTCTCTCTCTCTCTCTCTCTCTCTCTCTCTCTCTCTCACACACACACACACACACACACACACACACACACACACACGCACACACACACAAAAAAAAAAAAAAAAAAAAAAAAAAAAAAAATTAAATAGTGACTTTGAAGAAGAAAAAGGACAAAATAGTACATATAAAAAGAGGTAAAGAAGAAGAAGAAGGGAAGACAACCGAAGAGAGAGAGAGAGAGAGAGAGAGAGAGAGAGAGAGAGAGAGAGAGAGAGAGAGAGAGGTGGAAGAAGAATGAGCGAGATAAGGAGATGAGAGGAAGGAAGGAAGAACAAACATCTGTTCTCATTTCCATCTTTCTCACAGCTGTCTCCTCCTCCTCCTCCTCCTCCTCCTCCTCCTCCTCCTTCGTGTTCTTGCTCCTCTTCTTTTTCTTATTCTTGTTCTTGTTCTTTTTGTTCTTGTTGTTGATTTTTGTTCTTGTTGTTTTTCTTCTTGTTCTTCTTGATCTTGTTCTTGTTCTGATTCTTTTTCTTTCTTCTTTTTTCTTTATTCTTTTTGCTTCTTTTTTTTTCAATGAATATTTTGACCTTCCCTTATTGCTCTCTCATTCTACTCTCCCTTTTTCTTCTTCCTATAACTGTGCCCGACAGAGTTTGGAAGAACAAGAAACCATCACATCACGTCCTAACCTAACGTAACCTAACCTAACCTAACCTGACGTAACCTAACCTAACCATCACATCACGTCCTCTTAGTCTCCTCTCATTATATATTCCTCACCTCGTCCTCTTCATCCTCTTCTATTATCCTTTTAACCTCTCTCTTCCATTCGTTCTTACCCTTTCTATATTAAAATAAAATCTTAATTTCTCCATCAATTCATTTTTTCGTTTTTTTGTCCATAGCTTTTCTCATATTTATATTATATGGTACCTGTTTGCTGTGAGCCTTAAGATCTTTCGAGGTGCCATTTCATCCTGTAACGTTTTGTACTTTCCCTAATTCTCCTCCATTAGTCGTTGGTGTGTCGAAATCCTCAGGTCCACTCTCCTTCCCATCATTCTTCACAAATCCCTCTCTTATTCCATTACTAATTCCCCCTTTTCCCCTCGTCTCCCTTTCCCCTCGTCTCCCTTTCCCCTCGTCTCCCTTTCCCCTCGTCTCCCTCACAGATTATCCACCCTTGCCTCCCATCGCCACAACCACAGTCATTTCCCAAGTACACCTCGGCCACGTGTAGTAACTCAATAACATAAATAGATAGATACTTTTTAGCACATACTGGATTATTATTTATATATTGTTTTACTATGACTTCTGCTTCTTCAAATGTATACCGTATCCAATTCTCCTCCCATTAAACCCCTTCCCATTCCATTAAACTTCTTCCCCTTCCCAATAAACTTCTTCCCAATAAACCCCTTCCCATCCCCATGAACCCTTTCTTTTCACATTAAACCCCTTTCCATTCCCATATACCTTTTCCCCATCCCTGTACATCCTCTATCCTTTCCTATACTTTCCATTTCCTTCCCCAAAACTCCTTCCTATGTTCCCTCCAGTTTCCCTTTCCCATTCCCCACTATACCTCTTCCCCTTCCCCACTATCTCTTCCCCACTACCTCTTCCCCACTACCTCTTCCCCTTCTTCCGCACTACCCTACTACCCTACTACCTTTTCCACTTCTTCCTGCTTTCCCTTTCCCTCTTCCCCTGCTTTCTCTTCCCTCAAACGCCTTCTCCCCCTCCTTCCTTCTTTCCTTCCTGGCGGGCACGTGGACCAACAAAAAAAAACTCACGCATGCTTTTCTGTCTGTGTGTGTGTCTCTGTGTATGTGTGTCTGTTGGTGTAGACGTGAGGAGGATGCAGGAGGAGGAAGGAGGATGGAAGGTGAGGGGGGGGGGTCTGTGAGGAGGAGGAAGGAGGAAGGAAGGTGAGGGGGGGGAGGTCTGACTTCGAGGTGGTCCCTGTTTTCCCTGTGTTTTTGGTTGCCATAGTGAGTGAGTTAGTGTCTGTGTGTGTGTGTGTGTGTGTGTGTGTGTTTGGTTTGAGTGAGTTACGTTTGTGTGTGTGTACGTGTGTGTGTGTGTGTGTGTGAGTGTGATGGAGAGGGAGGAAAAGAAGAGGGACGTTACAGAAAAGAACAGGAAGTAAAGTAGACAGAGGAGGACAGATGAGAGGAGCAAGAGAGATAATGAGAAGGGAGTAGGGGAGGTAATGAAATAAAAAAGGAAAGGGAAAGAGAAGGGAGAGGATGGGGAAGAAGAGAAAGAGAAGGGAGAGGATGGGGAAGAAGGGAAAGAGAAGGGAGAGGATGGGGAAAAAGAGAATATATATGTGTGGGAAATGAGAAGAAAAATATTGTAAACAGAAATGCTGTCATGAAATAAAAAACATGAAAAAGTAAATGAATGTGCGAGGGAAGAGAAGAAAGAGACAAACGAAGGCATTGTACAGAAATAAAATTCGATGATTCAGTAAAACAAGAATGAATAAATGAAGGAAGAAAGGGAAAACCCAAAGAATAGATAGATAGACAGATAGATATATATATATATATATATAGATAGATAGATAGATAGATAATGAGAGAGAGAGACAGACAGATAGATAATAAGAGAGAAAGAAAGAGAGAGAAGAAGAATAGGACGACAGAAATGTGTGTGTGTGTGTGTGTGTGTGTGTGGACAAGGAAACTGGAGGAGGTAGAAGGAAGAGAGGCAGCGAGGAGGGGGGGGGGTTGAGGGGGGGGGGAGCGGTAGAGGCAAACAAACAGAGGAGAAAGCGCAAGGGAATAAAAATAGGCCCAAAGCAAATTAAGCGAAGAGGGGAGAAAGCGCTTAACTGAGAATGGCGAATATGTCTGTATATAAACTGAGAGGAGGAGAGACAACGAAAAGGGAGAGAGATAAGGGAGATAAGGGAGGGAGAAAAGGGAGATAAAGGAGAGAGACAAGGGAGATAAGGGAGAGATTTAAAGGTAACGACATTCTCGACACTAAAATAATTTCGAATGTAATAAATAACTTTTGATGAACAAGAGTAACTCAAATCTACTCAAAAATAATCCTTCGTGAACTTATGACATACACACATACGTAGTATTATCACTAATTAGACAAAGTGTTTTCTCGACACTAAAATTTTTGGAATGTAATAAATAACCTTTGATGAACAAGAGTTACGTAACTCCTATAATTATATTTAAAATAATTCTTACATGAACTTATGACATACATACATAATATTATACCTTACATACATAATATTATCACTAATTAGGCAGAGTGTTTTTCCAAGTTGATATGAAAATGTTTGTCTTCGTTTTTCCTTCCTGTCAGTCATTTTCTCCTTCCCTATATTCCTTGACGTTTCTCTGAGAGAAAGAGAGGGAGAGGGAGACAGACAGAGAGAGAGAGGGAGGGAGAAGGAACGAGAGGGAGGGAGAAGGAATGAGAGGGAGGGAGAAGGAACGAGAGCGAGGGAGAGATGACGAAGGGGAGGGGACAGGTGTGCACTCCCAGGTAAACTAATTAACACCACCTCAGTTGCTCAGGCCTGGAGACGCTCAAAGCCAAACTAGTATATAGGGAAGACCCATCGCTTCCCCTCCTCCTTGATAGTTACCTCACAGTGAGACTAGATTTACGATGCTGCTAGCCCTATGTATCTGGCTCTCAGCGTTTAGTCGGTGGGAATAGGGTTAAGGTGGTGATTCGACACGGAGAGAGGGAGGGAGAGACGAGGCTGGGGAAAGCGGTATAGAGTTGGATCTTAAGATGGTGATTCGTTTTGGGTACATTGGAGTGCCTTGATTCCTCCAATTAAAGTATACCAGGAAACATGATCAGAAGAGCAAAACTAATGGTGTTCTGTTGCTTGAAATAAGTTAATTGGAGGATTCAGTTGCGCCTGAATTTCCAACACAAAACTTTCTCCTTTTAATTAAGCCACCACGAGTAACATTACAATTACAACATTCTGAGTCCCGAAGATTCCCCCTCACATTATTAAAACCATCGATCGTCTGGTTCCCTTCCATTGATTACTACATATGTTAACTAATTAGGCTTCTTTGTGCTAAGTAAGCTTAATTGATTGATCAGGATCGAGGAGTTGATATGCAATCTGTGCTCAAGTTTGATTTACTCATGCACCCTGGAAACAAGACTATGATTACAATGTTTATCTCTTGAATATTATCTTCCTGCCTAAAAATGAAGTATTGTTTTGGAATTGATAATGCTACATTTACTCTCCAATCTGACAGTGATATATATATATAGTGATAGTGATATAGTGATATAGTGATAGTGTGTGAGTCAGTGTCTGTATTCATCGGTGTTTGTCCTTGTATCACTTTGTGTGTAACTGTCTGTGTTCTGTTGTATATGCCTTCATAACTGTATATGTATTCTCTTTTGAAGTCAGTGTGTGTGTGTGTGTGTGTATGTGTGGCTGGGTGTGTGTGTGTACCACAGTGGTTCCCCATCCTCTATAACTTTTCATTGCTATGAGTTTGTGTGTGTGTTATTTCAACTCCGCTCTCTCTCTCTCTCTCTCTCTCTCTCTCTCTCTCTCTCTCTCTCTCTCTCTCTCTCTCTGTACACATATTACCACTTGTATCCTCTTTATTTCACCAAAACCCCAAAGGTCTTCTGTTCATTCTTTCACTTCTTTCTCCCTTCTCATCTTCTTTGTCTTCAGGAGTCGTTTGTGTCTCGTCTTCCTTCCATACACTCTCATATGCTTTTTATTCTTCATTCTTCCCCTTCTCTCGATTTTCTTGTTTACTCATCAACGTTTCACTTTTATACACGTCTCTCGGTCATTGCAATCTACTCTACATTTCTCTGACATTCTCTGCTCTTCCCACCGCTGCCTACTTACCTCCCTGCCCCCCAGCACATAATCCCTGACCATCCAAATCTTCAAAGGGCCTCGTGCTGACCCCCATCATACCTCTATAGACCCTTGTCAACCTCCAGCCCCTGTCACTGTCCCCTCACAGCCTCCTCAGTGTCCCCTTTCATACTGCCTACATGTGCTTCTATCAAAATTTCTCTCATGGAATACCGTTTGCATCCTTCCATCATTCTCCCTGTCTCTAAGTTCATGCTGGGTGTTATGTCAAGCTCTCTGTGTTTTCATTGTCTGTTTCATCATGTTTTCTGTCCCCTCCCATCTCATCCCATTGTGTCTCCCCTCACACTGCCTCTCCCTTTGTTCATCATGTCTACTTGTCATATATACTCATCAGCTTCATACTCTACCATATAAATTATATTATAGTGTAGATGCTGAATAGTGTTTCATTCTCCTTTACCAAAGGATTCTAATATCAGTTCCGAGTTTGTGTTTCCTTTAAAAACAAAACCTCATTCCATTTCCCCTCACATCCCACCAGATACTTTTCCTTCAACCTGTAAAACTTTGGAACGAACTGATAGCAGCGATAATGACACCCACCCACGAGAGGGAAATTAAATTCATTTTAGTTAATCCCGGTGTTCATTAGCGTTAATATAGTGTACGGCGTCCCCACGCAATAGGGGCTCTTTCACTTTTATCCTCAGTGTCTTTATACATGTAAAATATATAGTAAAATCCTTACGGTTTCCATGAAACAAGTTAATTGGGAAAGCGGCTTTAGTAATATTCAAAATTCACGAGAAGGATTATTTGTCATCAAATCCTTTGTCTCTCATTTTTTGGCAAATATATATTTTTTCTATTGTGTACAATTTGTTTGTGTGTTTCTTCTGTTGCTTTGTTTAAACATTGCTCTTCGATAACAGGAGTCACACTTGACATACATTTCTACACCAATAGGAACTAATCTTTGAATATGCTAATGTTTATTACCGTGTATTAAGCATGAACTGATTAAAGAAGCGACAATTTGACTAATTTTTCAATCTAAAGTACGGTAATGGGCAATCAATAAGGCTCCTGCTACTGGCATAAATACTGTAGTAGGCTACTCTCCATTATCAACAGCGTTACAGTACTGCTACCTACTGTATAAATGATATTACTTGTGTCATCACCAACCATACATCATAAAAATTATCCACGGTACTATTTCGTCAGTGAGTGATGCAGGTTTCTCTACACGGATGCCACAACTAGACGAGAGATATTTTAGACAACATTACTTTCCCTCGGCACCATTAAACCAGTCATCTAAATGCTAATCGCCTGCCATTATGATATGCAATAAGAAGTATCCGACATCATGCAATAAGTAGTAATGGCCAATGGAATTTATTCATCGCCTGAAATCGATGTTAAAATAAAACGTCCGGAAATCCAGTAGTATATGTATATATCATTTTTATTCGCATGGAACTGAAGATATTTTTACACTCAAGATTATCATTCATATAGCACATAGATAGATAGATAGATAGATAGATAGATAGATAGATAGACAGCGAAATAGATAGATAGATAGATACATAGATACATATGCAGCGAAATAGATGGATAGGTAGATAGATATATAGACAGCGAAATAGATGGATAGATAGATAGATAGGTAGACAGACAGAGAGATAGATGACTAGATAGACCGAGAGAGATAGATGGATAGATAGATAGATAGGTAGACAGACAGACAGAGAGATAGATGAATAGATAGACCGAGAGAGATAGATGGATAGATTTCGATATTATACGATATTAGTCTAGTCATTAATAGGACATCTCTCTCTTGTGGCCCATTTTTCTTCCCTCTAGGCATTAGTGTTTAATCAGGAAACACAACTGTAAGGATTATAACTGAATGGGAGGGGAACGAAGGGAGAGAGAGAGAGAGAGAGAGAGAGAGGGAGAGAGAGAGAGAGAGAGAGAGAGAGAGAGAGGTAGGGAGGGAAAGAGACGAATGAGTTGAGAGAAAGAAAATTAAAGAGAGATAAAGACAAGGGAATTGATGAATGAAGAAAGAATGAAAAAATAAAGACAGACAGAGGAAAAGAGGGATAACAAATGAGTGAGAAAAGGAAGACAGAGATCCAAAGATATGATAAAATAGTGAGAGAAGAAAGAAGAGGTATAGTGAAAGAAAGAAGACAGGGTAATAGTGGAATGACGAAAGAATGAGGAAAGAAAGACAGACAGAGAAATATGAAGAAGAATAACAAACTATAGACAATAAGAAATTACACAGGGGAATAGAAGAATGACGAAAGAATGAGAAAATAAATAGACAGAGACTCATGAGGAGGGTTAACAAAATAGACAATAAGAGGGAATAAAGACAGACATAGAAACATAAAGAGGTATGACAAAATAGACGATAAGTGGCGACACAGGGAAGGAAAAGACCACCACGACCCTTCCCTACCCTTTCCTTCCCTTCCCTTCCCTTTCCTTCCCTTTCCTTTCCTTTCCTTCCCTTTCCTTCCCTTTCCTTCCCTTCCCTTTCCTTCTATTTCCTTCCCTTTCATTTCCTTCCTTTTCCTTCCCTTCCCTTCCCTTCACTTTCCTTCCATTTCCTTCCCTTCCCTTCCCTGCCCTTCCTTGCCCTCCATATTTGTGGTAGAAGGAGTGACGGTCGAGCTGCCTCAGCGTAAAAAATGGGTAATGGTAGAAGCTGCTGGGGATATCTTTACTTTACTCCCTCCCTCCCTCTCTTTACTTTACTCCCTCCCTCCCTCCCTCCCTCCCTCTCTTTACTTTACTCCCTCCCTCCCTCTCTTTACTTTACTCCCTCCCTCTCTTTACGTTACTCCCTCCCTCCCTCTCTTTACTTTACTCCCTCCCTCTCTCCCTATACTCCCTCCCTCCCTCCCTCCATTTACTTCCCTCCCTCCTTCCCTCCATTTCATTACATCATATCCTCCTGTGTTCCTGCCTTTCTTCCCTCTCTCCCTCCCTTACATTTTTTTTTTCACATCATATACTCCTGCATGTGTTACTTCCTTCTTTCCTTCCCTCCTTCTTTCCTTCTTTCCCTCCCTCTCTCCTTTTCTCCTTCCTTCCTTCCTTACGTGCTTTCCTACCTTCTTTCCTTCCCTCTTTCTCTTCTTCTCTCCTTCCTTCCTTCCTTCCTTCCTTCCTTCTTTCCCTCCCTCACTCCATCTCTCCTTCCTTCCTTACGTGCGTTCCTACCTTCGTCTGTCTTAAGTTTGTTTTGATTCTCTTGTTTACTTTAT
Organism: Petrolisthes manimaculis; assembly: GCA_034508575.1. Taxonomy (NCBI): domain Eukaryota; kingdom Metazoa; phylum Arthropoda; class Malacostraca; order Decapoda; family Porcellanidae; genus Petrolisthes; species Petrolisthes manimaculis. The sequence continues at coordinate 65,699 of JAWZYT010003495.1, read as the reverse complement.
AATTTGTATTTGGCTCTGATATCTTGTGTTGATTTGTTTTCACGTACTTGTATTATGTTTATTGTGAGATCAGGAGAGAGAGAGAGAGAGAGAGAGAGAGAGAGAGAGAGAGAGAGAGAGAGTGAGAGAGAGAGAGAGAGAGAGAGAGAACAGTTTATTAAGGCACAGGACACTCAACACTATGGTAATGACTCTAACACGAGGACTGACTCATAAAAGATGGCCAGAATTGGTACTAAAGTCGTTGAGTGACTAATTTTGCCGGCAGTCTCGCCAAATGAATATTGCATGGGGGACGAATGAAGCAAAAGTGCAATGAGGTCTAATGCGTTTAATATTTACTTGGCCGTCGAGGGAAAGAGCCCGGGAATAGAAAAAATGTGAATGACAAATAGGAGGAATAAAATGAAATAGCTAGGTCAAAAAAGCTTTAAAAATATAATAAAAATGATAAAGTACACACACACACACACACACACACACACACACACACACACACACACACACACACACACACACACACACACACACACACACACACACACACACACACACACACACACAAAATACGATAGAGTTAAAATAGGAGGAGGAGGAGGAGGAGGGAGCAAAATGAAATAATAGAATAAAAAAGCTATACAAACAAAAAAATACGATAGTTTGAAAAAGTGTGGAGGCGGGGGGGATGAAAAACTGGACTGGTGGTGTTGGTGATATAAGCGAAGATGAAAAAAATATAAATGACCTAAAAAACTATAGATGCGGAGGTCGTCTGTTTGGCCACGTTATGAAGGAAGATAAGGGAGGGTTGTGACGTGACCTGACCTGACCTGACCTGACCTGACCTGACCTCCGCTGTTGACACCACAAACAGCCATGATGGGCCCGGGTTCGTGTCTGGGAATACCGAGTGTATAATATGACCCCTTGCAGATTACTGGCTGGTCCACGGAGGAGACAGGGGGAAACGGGGCCATGAGAGAGAGAGAGAGAGAGAGAGAGAGAAAGAGAGAGAGAGAGAGAGAGAGAGAGAGTTAGAGTTAGATATAAGAAGAAAGGTTGTATGGTAAGGTCTTGCGAGCCATACAGAAGAATTAGCCTTCTGTACAGTTGTCTACAAAATTCATGTCTCCTCATCTACGAAATAATTAAGTACAGTATGAACAATTTTAAGGGCTTTTTGCTGGCTCCTAAACTGAAAAAGAAAAAAAACACAGAAAAGTTTATTGTTTTTTTTGTATTTCTGTTTAGTGACTGTGTTTCTTCGATGAATAGCCTCTATGTTATCCTTCAAAAAGCGCTGAGTGAGGTGACACAACTTTTGTCGCCCATTGCACCATAAATGAGGATGCTGGGTGGGAGTTCCTAACCCCCTAGAAAAAAAAAGAGCATAAATGGATGAAAGTTTTCCTTGCTCATCTCAGCATTCCACCGTACAGGATATTACACATGCGGCCAAGAAAGGATATTGTTGTACATAATGAGTACCATCTACTTGTTTTTGCATCTGTACGGTCTTGTAATTAAAGCAACAGGCTCCTGTTATCTTTTTTTTTTTCATTGGCGTGAATTGTATGAAGAACTAGATGTTATTATTGATCTGTACTCCTTTATAATAGAAGGAGTATAATAGGAGAATATTTTAGGAGGATATTTTATCTCCACAACCAATATCCATATATTTGCAACTTCCCAAGTGAGTGAGACAGAGAAAGATATATTTATATGCATGTGTATATATATATAGTGAAAGAGGGTAAAGAGAGAGAGGTACTGCAGATGAGTGAGACCGAGAAATATATATATGCATGTGTGTATATATAGTGAGAGAGGGTAAAGAGAGAAAGAGGAATGTGGGTGACTGGATTTGAACTCCGTCTGTTTGTGCTGGAAGGGTGAAAAGAGGTGGCCTGATAACTGAAGAGAAAAGGGGCGAGGGTGAGTTGATGTACAGGAAGCCCAGCCCGTCACTCCCACGTCCAGTCCTCCTCCTCCTCCTCCTACTCCTCCTCCTACTACTCCTCCTCCTCCTCCTCCTCTTCTTCCTACTCCTCCTCCTCCTCCTCTTCTTCCTCCTACTCCTCCTCCTCATCTTCCTCCTCCTCCTCCTCCTCCTCCTCCTCCTCTTCCTCCTCCTCCTCCTCCTGCTGGTGCTGGTGGTGCTGAGTGCTCGTATCTGTAAGGGCCAGGGCGAGGGCTGGAGGGGTGCCGTTTTGGGTGGGGGTGGGGGTTGGAGGGGGGTTAAGTTAGAGGTATGTGCGTGTTCATATTATTATTATTATTATTATTATTATCCAGGCATTAGGAATTGGTGTTTGTTTAGTGGCGTTCAATGAGGAAGGATGCACGGCTCAACCTTTTTAATACACCAAAGTATGCCAGGAAACAGGACCGGGTTGACAAAAATAATGGTGGTTCGTTGGTTGCTTGGAATAGTTTGGAGGAATCAGCTGCTACAGATTTACCAACGCACACACACTACACACACACACACACACACACACTACACACACACTACACACACACACACACACACTACACACACACACACACACACACACACACACACACACACTACACACACACACACACACACACACACACACACATACACACACACACACACACACACACTTAATTATCCCGACTCTATTGTGGAATTGTTATGCTGTCATTGTGTGGTATCAGGACGACTCAGCTCCAGTTCTGGCTTCCACTGGCCGCATTTGGGTCGGTTTGGGCACATTTGGATTCAGCTTAATTCCCCTACTATAATAACCAGAGGCGATAAAAGAGTCGAGGTGAGAAATGGTGAGTGTGTTTTGATATTGGTTTATTTCATTTGTATTGACTCGTTAGTGTGGTGTGGCGTCACTCTGCATACATACATACATACATACATACAAGTTAAATTAAGGTTGTGGATATTTTTGGGTTATATATTTGGTTTATCTGTATTTTGTTTACTTACAAGCATTATTTTTAAGTTCAAGTGTAATATATATATTGTACTTTTGTGAAATGATGAAGCTCTCTTTTTCAAGTATTCAATCATTTTGTATTTAAGTGACAATTTATTAATCATAGTAATAGCTTTCAAACACCACAAATAAATTAAAGGGAGAGTCTCTTGAGAGCAAACTAAAAGGTTACTGATTCATCCTAACTATGCCAGAAAACAGTCACTCTATATAGCACTAATATGGGATCTGATTCTTGGCATAGTTTGGGGTGGATACAAAACATGTCCCCCTACTCCCGCAACCCCCAAAATCCCCCCGCACCCCCCCCAACCCCAAGCCTGCCCCCCTATTCCCGCAACCCCCCAACCCCCCCCCCCCAACCCCAAGCCTGTCCCCCTATTCCCTCACCCTCTTAATATACCAAATTCCAAACATACTTCCAATACTGTGACGATAATCATGTGTTTGTTCATCCTCTTTCCATTTGGCTCCCCTTCCCATTATCCTATAGATTTTTTTTTTCTCCTTTTCATTGGTTTTCATCTATACTTTTCTTCACAGTATAATTATTTTCATTCCTTTTTTCTGTGAGTCTCCACTGTCCCCTGTCTTCCATTCTCACTTTATTTTTTACGCTTTTGTTTTTGTTTTTAATTTCCAATCATCTTTCCAATATTCATTTCTTCTCACTAACTACGGTAACTCTTAATTATCTCTTATGCTTACTTTCACCTTTTTAACACTCCTCTTCCTTTTCTTTTATCCACCCTATTTCAACATTCCCCTCTTCCTATTCTTTAATCCTCCCTTTTATTCAATATTCCCCTCTTCCTTTTTTATTATCCATGCACCCAATTTCAATATTCCCCTCTTCCTTTTCTTTTATGCATCCTTTTTTAATGTTCACCTCTTCCATTTCTTTTATCCATCCTTTTTTAATGTTCACCTCTTCCTCTTTTACTCTCCCTTTCCTCCTGCCCTCATCCTCCTACTCTTCCTCCTGCCCCCATCCTCCTACTCTTCCTCCTGCCCCCATCCTCCTACTCTTCCTCCTGCCCCCATCCTCCTACTCTTCCTCCTGCCCCCATCCTCCTACTCTTCCTCCTGCCCCCATCCTCCTACTCTTCCTCCTACACTCCTCCTCCTACTCTTCCTCCTCCTCCTCTATTCGTTCACTACTCTCGCTTTCTCTCCCTGAATTCCACCCGAAGATCACACAGTTCTTTCATCGAGTCATTAGTGGTAATTAACCTACCTAATGCTTACAGTAACTTCATAATGACCTCCTTTGATTCAGTCACTTCTCTCTGAAAGACGCGAGGGGAAAAATAGACTTAAATACCTGTTAATTGTCTAAAGGCTTTTCCAGAGAGGCTGAATCGTGAAAAAGTTAAAGGTTCACTCGGAAGGTTATTGGCTAAGAGGGAATTCTCGATAAAAAAAAAAAAAAAAAAAAAGTGTGTTAACGTATTGACTTTTTCTTCTTAATTAATTGCTGCTGTTCCTAATAAGAGTCATTTTCGTTTGGTCTGAAATGCTGCAGAAGTCTTTGAATTCCTAACATGTTATCATTATTAATTAAATTCTTCTCGGCGTACTTTTGTCGTGACAATAATGTATCGATTCCCTTCCACTCAACACATATTTAGAGTTGTTTGTTTCCATGTGTGTGTGTGTGTGTGTGTATGTGTGTGTGTGTGTGTGTGTGTGTGTGTGTGTGTGTGTGTTAGTAATAATTAAGAGTGTGTTGTGTCCGCACATAATATAAACACCAGTGTGTATCTATATAGTGGTTTGCCTGCAGGCGAGTGTGTAAATAAAAAAAACAAAACTGAGGTAACTCGTGGGCTTAATTCACTTATAATAGCACAAGTCCCTCCATAGATTTGCATAATATGACACTAACTCTCCCAACGGCAAAGGATGGCAGGAATAGAGCGAGGCTGTGTGTGTAGTGTGTATGTATGTACCCCAAGAGCAGGCCCTCTCTACCATGTAACCTGCCTGTGTGTGAGGAGTTTAAAGGAACGTGTTTACTTGTATCTATATGCCTTTTACAGGAACATGTTTACTTGTCTGTACAGTACCATAATTATATCCCTTTTATAGGAAAGTGTTTACTTGTCTTTATATCCCTTTTATAGGACGTGTTTTCTTGTCTCTATATCCCTTTTATTTATATTATTCATAGCCCTGCTTCAGTTAAATTTTCATAGTGCTGGCAGTGTGTCAAATACTCATTTTTTTTTTACATTTTAATTATCTATTAACATTAACTCTATTTTTTCTCTTCTCTTATGTTTCCGAAGGGAGCAGACTGTGTTATTAAACTTATTATCACATGCAAAGTACAAGAAAATACATGCACTCATTACACTCATGCGTACTGTATGATAATGATGTGGAAGATATCGTAATAAATTAAGAAACTTCTACTTTGTAATATGATTCATCCCTATCTTTCAATTTTTTTTTTTTTTTTTTACTTATACACTAAGTTTATGAACCCCATCTTTTTATCTCATTCATCAGCTTCACTCATATTCAGATCATTACGACTCCAGTGGGTAAATATCAATGTTGCTTTCCTCCTTTTTTTTTTCTTTTTTTTTTTTAGCGCGCCAGATCCCATCACAGAGCATTAGTCAAAATCGCGCTCATACACTCGCCGGAAATTAATAAGCCATAAAATGAATAATTGCCTAAAAAGCACACCGTCATATACCATTAATCAGACACCAGATCCCACACGTATATATTCCAAAACCATGTGCAGGGGAAAAAAAGGCAGGGGAAAAAATGGCAGGGGAAAATAATGGCAGGGGATATTTTACTTGGCGGGGTCGTCGACTCTTCGTGACAAACATATTAATCACTTTGGGTAATAATATATAAGCCAACTCCTACTGGAAATATTGCACCGATGATGTTCTTTGTAATGATTATAATAAACGGGGGCATACGTTTGGGTATTATATTATAGAGTATAATACAGTACTGCCCTTATCACCTTGTAGACAAATACCTCCCTATATCATATACGTGGAATAAAAAGTATATATGAGTCATTAGAAGGACGTCTTAACTTTGTTCATATTTTTTTTTTTCACTGTGTGGCACAATTTGATATATATATATATATATATATATATATATATATATATATATATATATATATATATATATATATATATATATATATATATATATATATATATATATATATATATATTTTTTTTTTAATTTTCAGTTCATTCATTATATATATATTGATCTTGCTTTTTCTTTTCTTTGTGCTCAGGATCTCATAATTCCTCATCTTGGAAGTTGGAAGGAAGAAAGAGTGTTTTAAAAATGGAAAAAGATGGTGTTGGATGATGATAATGATAAAGTAAAGATTATTATTATTAATATTATTATTATTATTTTTATTATTATTAATCTCTCTCTGCATTCATCAAGGAACAAACTGCATAAACACCTTAACAACACCAGTAAGCAACATAATGACTCGTTTGGCAACTCACATAATTAACTCAGACATGCCCAGACATTTGACCCGATTACCAGACAGCAATAATGTAATAATGAAGTTCTTACTGAGTGCATATAGAGTGTTCACTGTTGAAATAATTAATGTTGTTTATCTCATTCCAGTTGCCAGCTTATCATTAATTTGGTATGATTTATCTGTCTGATTTCAGAAGTATAGTCCTTATCTTTAAAGCAAGGGTCTATTTCCAATGGTAATTATGTTTTCCAAAGCCCTGGTATAATTACAATGATAAATAGCCGTGCAAATGATGATGCAATTAATCTGATGAAGCATTAGTGTTATAAATGCTGGGTCTGACCTTCTGCTAATTTTGCGTAATTAATAACCGGCTGCGATTTGAAACATTTAGTCCCATGCACTGACGTATGAAATAATGAACAAGCAGTGACATCCCTACAACAATGATAAACCCTGATAACACACATATTATGACTGGTCCCCTCAAGAAAAAAAAAAAAAATGTAAACAAATACTCCTCTGAAGAAAAACAGCTAAAGCATTAAACCTGCAATAGAATTTTATCATCAGTGTTACCTTTCACTCTCACCTCAACCATCCCTGTACAGACAAAAGGAAGAGATAAGATGATTACAACATATTTTTTAAAGTATTCGAGAACAGCACATAACGCAGCAGGAGCAGAGGGAGAATGAAGTACTTGCATAATACAGTACAGTACAGTTGTTCCTACCGAGGCTTCTTCTTTTTAATTACACTTGGCCGCTGCTTCTCTCCCCTGACACCAAACTTACATACCCTGCTAACTTTACCAAACCCTGGGGTGAAATAGAAAGACTGCAATGCTTGTCTCTCTCTCACTCTCTCTCTCTCACTGTCTCTCTCTCTCTCTCTCTCTCTCTCTCTCTCTCTCTCTCTCTCTCTCTCTCTCTCTCTCTCTCTCTCTCTCTCTCTCTCTCTTAATGTGCCTTCTGTTCTTGCTCTTCGGTGTTATGTACAGTCATGGACAAATATATTTTTTCTGTCACTCAGTATTATTTTAACTCTGCATGATATTAATAGTTGTCTGGATAATGTTACACGAGGTTAAGAGGATAATGCACTCTTGGTACATTGGAGCGCCTTGATTCCTCCAAAGTATGTAATGAAACAGGACCAGATGAACAAAAAGTACGGTGTTATGTTGCCTGGAATAGTTTGGAAGAATCATATGCTCCAGAATTTATTAAAAGTGTATTATCCCCTTAAGGTGAATATATGATTGATTAGCTTTCATTGTAATTAAAACTCAAAAACCTACTCATCCGATGCTTTTGTTAAACAGTTTATATATTAGTTTTTTGGTTAAGGGGGTGCGGGAATAGGGGGACAGGCTTGGGGGAGGGGGTTAGAGGGTTTTGGTGGGTGCAGGAGTAGGGGGACAGGCTTGGGGGGTTAGGGGAGGTGCGGGAATAGGGGACAGGCTTTCTATCCACCCCAAGCCTGTCCCCCTATTCCCACACACACCCAGTCCCCCCCCCCCAAGCCTGTCCCCCTACTCCCACATCCCCTTAATGTAAACATAGAGGAAAATTAGCCACTCACAATTGTGTAAGCAAAAATGAAGATGACCTGAATAAGAAAATAAATGAGTAAAAAAGATAACTGAGCACACTAATACATATGAAAATAATGTCGATGTGTAAACCTCTTGAAGATAAGAGGGTCATAAGATTATGGGAATATAGAAGATGTTAGACCATTCTTATAATGCAGCAGTTAAAGTCAGATAAAGAAGGAATAAAGAAGAAATTTTCTCATGCGCATTGAATATAAAAATGTGTTATTGGACTACAGTACGAGAGATGAAAATAATTATGCTTATGACTGTACTTGTCATTTATATTTGCTTTTAGATTTTTAACTTTCTTATACATTACGGTACAGTTTCTGGGAATCAAGCCGTCCCTCCCCCCCCTCCCAGAATTTTATAACTCAAATGAACACCTGAATAAAATTAAACACATTAATAACTTGCGATTGAGATTCAGAAAAAAAAAAAAAGATGCATCCCAAGTAATAAAATACTTATAAATAGCTCATAAATTCAGCGAAAAAAAGAGAACTAAATGTAAAAACTGGATTATATGAAAGCCTGAGCGGGTCTGTGGTGCATAAAATACTTGGTCTGCATGATATTACCTCCACTGGTTTTCCACTGTTTAATATTTTCGATGCCAGCTTTGAAAACTTATCCATATTATGAGGTGGAAGTAATGACATTATTATTATTATTATTATTATTATTATTATTAGTAGTAGTAGTAGTAGTAGTAGTAGTAGGAGTAGTAGTAGAAGTATTGTTATTATTATTAGCATTAGTATTAATATTATTATTAGTAGTAGTATTTTTTTTTTATTATTATTATTATTATTATTATTTTAAGCTGTACTACCTTCGTATTACTTGTCTTGTGTATATCACATGCATACCACATTTACATAATAATCAATGTACTCACACCTAACAATATATACTGTAAACAGGACCTATATTATATTTGCTGTGCAATTGTATGTATCTATAGAGAAAAATGTATATATATCCAGAAAGAAGAAAATGTGTATGGGAGAGATTCACAATTCAATTAAATACATAAATAGCATAATAATTACATTCTATTATAAACCAAATAAAAATTCACAACTTTTAATATATGCCATTAATCTATGCATAAATATTATACACCTTGGATGTTGGAGAGTTGGTTAATAACATAAATTATATAACAATTTAAGAATTCACCACTTTAAATATATGCCTTGAAAAAAAAATATATATATATATAACAATTACAAACTATTATACATTTTTTAAGAAGTCACCACTTAAAAAAAAAATTATATAACAATTTCAAACTAGTATAACAAAATTAAAAAATTCACCACCTTAAATGTATATATGCCATAAATATAAAAAAAATGATATAACAATTACAAACTATTATATATACATTTTTAAAGAATAATTCACCACTTTAACTAAATGTATACCATGAGTCTGAGTATAAATTTACGCCCGGGACATTATACCTGGTGGTGTGTTGTTGGGTGGGGGGGGGGGGGGGGGGAGTGTGTGTGTGTGGTATTTCCCCCTGGGGCTGCATGGGTGGTGGTGGTGGTGTTGGGTGTACAGGTGGAGGAGGAGGTGGAGGAGGAGGAGGTGGAGGAGAAGGAGGAGGAGGTGGAGGAGGTGGTGGAGGTGGAGGAGGTGGAGGAGGAGGTGGCTTTTGTGTGGCAGGAAAACACCATTAGTAAGAGCAACAACTTGGCGTCAGGATGGAAGGACGTTACTGTACTGGACTGTTCGTGTTTATTATTATACATTATGTTTTTTTTTTTTCGAGCTTGTGGTGGTGGTGGTGGATTAAATGTGCTGTTCGTAATTCATTATTTTTATTTATTCATTTATTATTATCATTATATATTCTTTTAAAGCTTCTTTAGTTTTGATACTGGGTAATATTGGGTAATGTCAATCGCATGAACTTTAAATAGAGTACAAATATCATAGCAAATTACACTACTTGCTTAAATATTATCAACCAAATAAGTATGAGACATAATTTTCATTACATATTCCTATTATCTGCAAAAACATTATATCTCAGTATTTGTCTACGCAACCAAGAAGTGTAAAAAAAATAATAATGATAATAATAAATTAAAAGGAAAATAAATAATCCTAATAATAAAAAAAAGAAAGAATAATAATAATAACAATATAATAATAATAATAATAATAATAATAAGTTAATTAAAAAAATAACTTTCTCCGCTGCTCATAGTGAAAAAAATATGGTGTTAGTAAGTATTTCCCGGCACCTCGACATTGGTAAAGATTCGTTATACAGTCTTGGAGATTGACTAATGCATTTCTCGGCTTCCCAATGATTAGAATTCTGGTCGTCTTGCCCACCGGGGGGATACGAACACTCTAAGTGGCCTTTCATTCTGGTTACAACGCCAACCCTTCCATCACACCCTCACTCTCACCCACATGCCCATTCACCCTTACGTCCCAAACTCACCCACTCACTGCGGTGGCGGCGGCGGGGCGGCGGCGGTGACGACGACGAAAAAAAAAATAATAATAATAATAATAATAATAATAATAATAATAAAAAAAGTTAATTATTAAAATAAAAAAATAAAAAAGAATATATATATATTAAAAAAAATAATTATATATTATTTAAAAAAATATATATATATATAAAAAAACGACGGCAGCGGCGGCGGCGACGGCGGCGGCGAGGTGGCGGTGCGGTGGCGCGGCGGCGGGGTGGCGCAGTGGCTTGGCGGCGGGGCGGCGGCGGCGAGGCGGCAGCACCAGCGGCGGGGCGGCGGCGGTGGGGCGGCGGCGGAGAGGTGGTTGCGGCGGCGGCGGTGACGACGACAAAAAAAAACTAATAAATAAAAAAATAATAATAATAAAAAAAATAAGTTAATTATTAAAATATATATATATATATATATGCAATATCACAGCAATCAACCCAATCCATCCACCACGTATAGTATTAAAGGGAGATTCTTTTGTTGGCGAATTGGAAGATCTGTGATTCCTCCAACCTATTCCCAGCAACAACAGGCCTTGGACCATTATTTGTGTTCACTTGGACCTTTATTCCTGGCATAATTTGGAGGAATCAATGCGCTCCAATGCACCGAAAATAATGAGAGGCTCCCCATAAGGAATATAAAATTTAATGTCATCGGTAAAACCCTGACTTTAGACTACCAGACCTTTTTTACATCCAAGGGTCATAATACCGTGTTGATATGTGAAACTTGGACTCGTTAAAACTGTTCATTAATATCGCTTTCATTGGTGGTGAAATAAAACATCTGAGGCTCGAATGCATTAGGTGATTGGATATTTAATGGCTTAATGTTGAACGCGAGAGATATTTTGATAGCTTTATATAGAGAGAGGAAGGGAGTATGTGTGTGTGTGTGTGTGTGTGTGTGTGTGTGAAGTTTTCGTCAGTCTAGTGCTGGGAATGACTGACTAAATGAATGACTGACTGACTGACTGACTGACATCCTTTAGTCTGCATTGTGAGGATTGGAAATGAAATAGTATATATGATTTTCTCGTGTAATGATTATCTGTTTGGTAGACTTGATTGGGTATTAAATGTTATTGTTATTCTGGCATTGTGATTGGATACCATGTGTAATTTTCCTCTCCTGTTAAGGGGGTGCGGGAGTAGGGGGGCAGGCTTGGGGTGGTGTTTCGGGAGGTGAGGGAATAGGGGGACAGGCTTGGGATGAGTAGAATGCCTGTCCCAAATTCCTGCACCCCACTAACCTTCCCCTCCCCCCCAAGCCTGTCCCCCATACTCCAGCACCCCTCAAAACCCCCTAACCCCCACCCCCCAGCCTGTCCCCCTATTTCCGCACCCTCTTAAAAAAGTAAAATCTCGTAACAAGTGATATTTTAAAGTACCGTACTGTTCTGCATGTTATAAAAGTTGCATGTTATAAAATCAACCCTACTGATTCCTCCAAACTATGCCCGAAAACTCAATGATACTAAAAGGGGATTTGTTTTGTGGTATAGTTGGAGGAATCACAAGACTTTTAATTCACCAACAACACAACCTTCCCTTAATTGACTGGCGTGGATGATAATATTTCTCTGGTGTTTTAGAATACCTCGAGGGGAGAATAATGTTGGCCTTCTACTTTTATGATAATCTTTTTTTTTTTTTATTCAGGGTGTCTCATAATTTCCAGGACTTTGCTTTCTTCCTTTTTTTTTTTTATCTGTATTTCATATCTCGCTTTTCTTTCTTGACTGTCGTTCCTTCCTTCTTCTCCTCCTGTCTCCTACATACATACATACATACATACATACATACTGTACATAGAAACATACATATAATTTCCTTTCCTATCTTCCCTTCTCTCCTGCCTCCCTCCTTTCCTCCTTCCCTCCTTTCCTCCTTTCCTCCTTTCCTCCTTTCCTCCTTCCCTCCTTTCCTCCTTCCCTCCTTCCCTCCTTTCCTCCTTTCCTCATTCCCTCCTTTCCTCCTTTCCTCCTTCCCTCCTTCCCTCCTTTCCTCCTTTCCTCCTTCCCTCCTTTCCTCCTTTCCTCCATTCCTCCTTCCCTCCTTCCCTCCTTCCCTCCTTCCTCCTTTCCTCCTTTCCTCCTTTCCTCCATTCCTCCTTCCCTCCATTCCTCCTTCCCTCCTTCCCTCCTTCCCTCCTTTCCTCCATTCCTCCTTCCCTCCTTCCTCCTTTCCTCCTACCTTCTTTCCCTCCTTCCCTTTATTTCTTTCTTCCAGACAATTTTCTCTCGCATCCTCTCTTCATCCACCACTATTTCTTCTCGTCCTCTCTTCCTTTCTCCTCGTAAAGCACCAATCTCCCCTCCTTCTCTTCCTCCAATTTTCCCACCACCTCTCTTGTCCTCTGATTTAATCTCTCTCTTTATCTATCTATCTATCTATCTATCTATCTATCTATCTATCTATCTATCTATCTATCTATCTATCTATCTATCTATCTATCTATCTATCTATCTATCTCTACTGTATCTATCTATCTATCTTTCTTTCTATCTATGTATCTATCTCTACTGTATATATTTATTTATCTATCTATCTATCTCTACTGTATATATTTATCTATCTATCTATCTATATTTATTTATTTATCTACCTATCTATCTCTACTGTATATATTTATCTATCTATCTATATATCTATCTCTAGCTCAAACAGTTATCTCCTTTCCTTCCTCTCTTCATCAGCATCTGTATCCCATCCTCTCTCTCTCTTTCTCTTTCTCTCTCTCTCTCCTTCCAACAGACCAATTTCCCAGACTCCCTCCCGTCTCTGTCCCTTCATAATCTCGCCCCTCTCTCCCCTTCCCTTCCCTTCCCTTCCCCGACCTCCATCTGCCTGCCTGGTTGCTCTCATTGACTCTTATTATCTTTCCCCTTTCCTTTCTTCCTTCCTTTTATCACATTTTTCCACGGCCTCTTATTCTCCTCTCACTGTCTTCATTTTCTTCCTCTTTCTCTCTCTTCAAAATTTCTCGACAAGTCTTCTTTGTCTTCTTTTGTTTTATACTACAGATGTGTGTGTGTGTGTGTGTGTGTGTGTGTGTGTGTGTGTGTGTGTGTGTGTGTGTATGCGTGTGTGTGTGTGTGTGTGTGTGTATATGCGTGTGTGTGTGTGAGTATATATATATATATATTATGTTTTCTATTTTCTTCGTCAGGTTTCCGTTCAAAATTCCCTTTCCCAGACTGACTTCCATCTTATCCACAATGTAATCTTTCTCATCTCCTCAGTTAAATAAAGAAAACAAAACAAAAATATATATTACTCTCCAAAATTGGCTGTTCCAAGTTCCAACCAACGCCTTCATCCGCCACCATTCCCTCTTACTTTCATCCGCCACCATTCCCTCTTACTTTCATCCGCCACCATTCCCTCTTACTTTCATCCGCCACCATTCCCTCTTACTTTCATCCGCCACCATTCCCTCTTACTTTGTCCTTGGTCCTAAATTACTTTCACTTTGTGTCTCGTACCAGATCTTCTCTCCTTTCCTCCTCTCCTTTATTATTAGATGTTCTTATTACCCCCCATGTCTCTCTTTCCATCTTTGTTCTTCTTCTCCTCCTCCTCTTCCCAGTCCGTCCCTATGTCCCTCCCTCCCTCTGGCTTTCTCGCTGTTACTTTATACCCTGTCCTCATTATTTGTTTATATATATAATCCTTCAAACTTCACCAACCACTTCTTTTTTTTCTCTTCTTTTCTGCTTGTTTTAATTTTGACTTTCTTTCATTGTCCCTGATTTATTGTACTGAATTAATTTGGTTTGCATCCTGGTACAGTCGTATATATACTTTGTCTCTCTATCCTAACTAAAATAAATATATTCCTTAGTTATCAAGAACAGTAAATTTCTATCTTAAATTTGAGGAAGAAAAGCGATGGGCTCATAAATCTATAACCAAAGTGAAGCACAAATCACACCTACAGTAGGTACAACTCCCAAGGCCTCGAAATATTTATGAAAGTTCACAATCAATATTGACCAGGGAGAGGTATTGAATATTTTAGCATTGTTTTGTTGTGTAGAAAATCATATGCATATTATAATGACGTAATATTTCGTTTTTATACCCTTCCTTTCACTTTTTCCCTTCCCTTTTCTCCACCTTCCCTCTACACCCATCCCTTTTCATCCCATTCTCTCCACCTTTCCCTCCTTATCTCTCTCTCCTCCCTTCCCATTCCCTCATCCCTTCCCATTCCCTTCTCATTCTCTCCTCTATGCCCTTCCTTTCCCTTCCCATTCTTTCCTCACTTACCTTTCCATTCCATCCCATTTCATCTCATCCCTTAAGCGTTCCTGCAGCCTATATGAAGGAGTAAAGTTGAGGATTTCATTAGCTGGGTGGGGCAGTTGTAGAGACCGCCCCGACGTTTTCATAAGGCCGGAATCATTGAGATGCAAATTATCCCCGAGTCTGGCTGGCTAGGCAAGTGTGCGAGTAGACAGGGAGGGAGGGAGGGAGAACATGATGGGAGGAGGGAGGGAGGGAGAGCATCATGAGAGGAGGGAAGGAGGTAGGGAGAGAGAGCCTCGTGAGAGCCTCGCGTGACGCTAATGAAGGCGTGGTTGGTTGGGTATTTCGCCTCCAGCTCTGTAGCCCTCCCAGGTGTGTGTGTGTGTGTGTGTGTGGGTGTGTGTGGGTGTGTGTGGGTGTGCTCTTATTCACACGTTCGCTCGTTCGTTCGTTCTCATTATCTCTGCTTAGACCCTATAAATAATTCTACAGTAAGCCATTCTAGGCATAAAGATATACCAACACAGAAAGAGTTTAACACTGTCTCAAGTTTTGTATCCTTTACTTTGGAGAAATAGATACAGGTGTTTATTTTGTTTTCTTTTTTTAACTCCCAGCCATTTCACCGAGTCTGGGAAGCTTACCTGTTCATTGGTTAAGCTTCTTGCACTCTGCAATTGGAAGCATTATAAAACTTTGTCTTGCAGTGTTCAGCCTTTACCAGCGAGGGAGTAAAGATATAATTTTTTTTTGTCTCTCCTAACAGTTATTAAAGGAACACCAGAACAATGCAAAACTATGAAGAAAAGAAAATATAGTAGCTTAGGCAATTGTGAGTGTTTGCTGAAATGAAACTGGCACCATTTTATATGACTACAAAAATCACGGCAATGAAACAACAAATGGATATGTTTTGTATGTAGCAATATGGTTTATAAATAACAATACATTCAGAGTGTTCTAAAGAAATACGATACTTTCTTTCCCTTACACGATAATAAATCTTCTCTTCCAAACATATCCCCTCTCCTCTTCACTTCCTTCCAAACCTCTCATTCTCCTCTCCTCCCCTGTGGATATATTCATTCATTACTTTCCCTTCATCCTTTCCCCTCGTATTTTCATCTCTTCCCCTTATCCTTTATCTTTCATATTTTTACACCCTTCATTGCCCCCATGTACAGTCGCGGCACTAAATCCTTGACCAGGGTGTAAGGGGAAGTCTGTTTAAGGACTATGTGCCGCGACTGTACGTACGCCTTCTATAAGCACAACTAACTATATCAGCTTGCCTCCCAGCGCTAATGAATTCACTCGTATTATAAAGCGATTCAAGTTGGCCAAAAGTTGTGGTAAAGAGAACCATTTTACCCAACACGTCTGAAGTCCCCGGTTATTGTCTCCTGAAACTTGCTTTGTCTTTTTAGTTCTCTCTATCTCTCGCCCCCTCCCCTTCTTTCCACGCCCTTTCCCTCCCCTCCCCTTCCTTCCCCTTCCCTCTCATCCCCTCCCCTTCCATCCCTTCCCCTCCTATCAAGCATATTTCCCCTTCTATCCCGTCCCTTTTCCATGCTTATATATATTAATTATAGTTAAATATTTAAGTACGTCACCAAGATTAACAGATTCTGAGTAATATAGTTGGCTAAGTTCTTGTGTTGTATCTCATTAATGAATATAAGAAACATCTAAGTAATCGTGGTCATTCATACAACACAATAACTATGGGTCATATTCCCCTGAGATAAGTCTATGCATAAATATACACGACTACAAAATATATACTCACTCTCCCCCTGTTTATACTTTTGCTTGGATTCATTTTTGTCCTCATGACGTGGATAATATTTCTTTTGAAAGGTTTTGCCAACTCACTCTCTTCACACGAACGACCCATTTCCGCTCTTGAATGACGAACTTTTACCCCAAAAATGAGACCACGATTGGGTAACTTTGCAGATCCGTCTTAGACTGGAGACTGGCTTTTAGATTTTCACTACGTCACGGAACCCCCGGAGCGAAATATTTCACTGTCGCTTGTGCCGGAAATTGCTAAGTGGTGCAAAGAGGAGTCAGTGGAATAGATACCTACAAAGACTAGTATTATTGGATGTTGCCTTCATGTGCTTCTGTGTGCTTGTGTGTGTGTGTGTGTGTGTGTGTGTGTATGCTAGGATTATGTGGATCATAAACAAATGGTCATACACATTTTTTTTTTCAGGAAGATGTTATTGTCATGTGTTTGGTCCTACAAACTGAAATACTGGGAATGTAGGTCAGACACACAGTGATACAAAAAATTATTACAATAGACCAGGATTGCCGTCAGAGGAAGTGAAGCCAAGAATTCTTTCATACTGTACACTCGTGATACAAAATTTCTGACCAGAGTGTGAGGAGCAGAAGGCTTCGAATCACCTGGAGTTCGAATGCAGGGTATGTGTGTGGTAAATTCATGGTCTAATGTACTGCAACACCTTCCAATGAGATGGCTTCGAAAAATGATCCGAAACTATAGCTGTTGGTGTGTGCAATTTTGGTTCATAAAATTAACTCAAATAGCTCGCTTTTATTCACCAGGTTGCAGTACATTAGACCATGACTTTACCTGCCGTTCGTCTCTGGTCAGGGATTACGTATCAAGAGTGTACCAATGGCCTAATGATAAACTCAGGAGCATTTTACAGGACTTTTTTCATAAACTACACTTTTCCTCAACTTCAACTCAGAACATTTTCAGTCCCGAAATGCAAAAAGCAACTCTCGTCCAAACGTTCCTTAATTAACTCCACCAACCAGTTTCGAACCTTTGGCTTCATTTGTACCGTATGTCTTTACCTGGTTGGCACTGAGACAAATCATAAACATCTGAAGCAATAGGTGCCTGGCTGGCGGAGGTAACGAACATTTGGGCAAGAGTGTACAATACATACAAACTATTCAAGCTCTCGAATGTTTACGTAAATGCAAATGTTGGCTCGGGAGGGAATACATGTAGGAAGGGTTTAACTTTTCCCAACTCCACTACACTGTACTATTGCGGACAGTAATTTATTTCCACTTTTGAGGAAACACGTACAGTAATCTCACCATTGTTTTTGTGTACTCCTATGATGTTATTGCTTTAATTTGTGTGTGGGTGTTTGCTGAAAGTGAGAAGGTGCTTATTTAATTAATAGATGAGAAAAATATGCAGCTCACAATTCGATTAAAGCAGTCAACAAGTCACCCTTATGTGGAAAGAAATATTTATCCGCAAAATTACATACTTATACTAGACATTCATTCCCCCAGCTGGCTTTTGATACTCGCTAAAAATTTCGGGGAACGTCCCATTAACGCTCAAGATAATACACGGGAATAATGGAGAAGTTTCAATATTATCTTGAGAGGTGTGTGTTGCGGGCATGACTCCCTCCCGTAATACCATGAGTTTTATTTATATTTTCGGTGTTTGGAGGCCGTTTGCATGATGATGTTGCAAGGTTGGTGTGCAGAAAGAAGTATTGCAGTTTATGAGGGAACTTTTTTCGATGTTAATTAAACTTCTGGGTGGATATAATGGTTTGTGTTCGAGTATGTATAGATAAATATTGATAATTTTGAGTAACAATACACAGTTTTTCGTTCACATGGTATTGGTGGTGTCATTTTCAGCTTCAAATGTTGTTATATTTTTTAAGAATGCCATAAAAGTTATACTCGCATATATGGTGAAGTCCCTGGTAGTGTTGCCGATTGTCTTGCCAAACCATAAGTGTAAGAAACCATTAGTGTTGAAGCTTGTTGTGTTGTGGTGAACTTGGGATGTAATATTTTGAAGAAGTAGGCTACAAACATTGCCGCTTTTAACATTCTAACCAAATATGCACGATAGAGGGAAAGCGGTCTCTCTCTCTCTCTCTCTCTCTCTCTCTCTCTCTCTCTCTCTCTCTCTCTCTCGTAAGGAGCACACATGGAGAGTTGTAAATTTGCGTAATTTTCCGATTGGCGCTCACATGTCTCTCTGTGGGCCGACCTCTGCCTGTGCTTAATTCTTTTCCTCTGCATCAGCGACAGGAATAGGAAGCTTTAGTTCACTGTTTGGCTCCTTAACCTTTTATAACCTTCCTCAGCTCGTGTACTTTAAGAGGGTGAACGTTCAGACCTTCGGCACATTAGGAAGTTATTGATTTTTCCAAACTATGCCATGCGGGAAACAGACCAGGTAGACATGATATTGTAGGTGCCTTGTTGCATGGAGTAATTTGGAGGAATCATTTACATCAAAATTGCCCACACTCTGTTCCCTCCTTAACCTTTCTATAGCAGCGTTACGTTATATAAAATCAAAGACGAACTAACTGAAAACCATGAAGTTTCTATATTATTTTGCTACGGTATATAAATCAGATTTATGTATGAGCCAGACATGTTATAATATTATTGCCTATATATATACTTACCCGACATACACCAACTCTTTTTACCAACATCAGTGAACACATTTGTAATTCAGACACTTCCTATTTAAATGTCTTTCCCTCAATAAGTTTTCTGCTCCTCCAGGCTTGTGTTCTAGGCGGCTTGTTGTTTGTTTGTTCTTCATGATTCTATGTTATGTTCTAGACGGCTTGTTGTCCGTTTGTTCTTCATGACTCTGTGTTGTGTTCTAGGCGGCTTGTTTGTTTGTTCTTCATAATTTCCTTGTTGTTTTTCCCTCCATTCAACGAGAGGCATTTTTCATATATATATATATATATATATATATATATATTTTTTTTTTTGTAGTACATCTTTTCTTTCTAACACTAAAGTTGAGACTGTTTACTGGGATGAAATTTTATGAAACGGCACCATTATTCTTGACAGGATTTATGTTTATTGTGGCAATGTGTCTCGTGTCTCCTTCATGTGGAAAACTTACAATGTTCTTCCATACAACACCGGGTGAGGCTTGACTGAGTTTTCATAAAAGGAATATCTATTGGCATTTTATACTAGTGTCACTCGATCATAAAAATATCTATGCAAAATATTTCGTGATAGCACAGACACTCTTCATAGTACAGTTGGCCACGGAAATAATTTACACATGGTACACGGAGAGATAAGATAATAATAAGACTATAATAATATGTTAAATTCTATACAACACAACTATTCCCATCATCTCCACCAACCACTCCCTCTCTCGTTCATATATAATTGTCTAAACCTCGTAGCGTAGTCATTATTCTGGAAGGACTGTAATGAATGAATGGTCTAGCAAGTGACTCGGTGATTGCCAAGCAAGTAATCGAATAATGATATTGTATTGCAGTAGCGTAGTCCTACATTTCAAATATGTTTTAAACCCTCGAAAATAACAGCGTGTGTACGAATTTTTGTGGCCAATTGTATATCAAAGTACAACACTTGGAAAATTCAATATTAGAGGAAGAATGAAATTTGATTCTGCAACTGTGCACTAAATATAATATCGGTGTCTAAGTAGGGAGAAATACCCTACTCAAGGTGTCTTCATTTGCCCCCACACGCGTGACTGACATGGCTTGGTGGTGGTGGTGGTGGTGGTGGTGGTAGGTTAGAAAGGTTTATCACCGTACTTCCCCGCTCTGCAGCCGCCATTCCCGCCCTCGTAACGTCCCCATCGCAGTCTCAAGGAGGAATAATGGATACATATTTTTTTCCCTTTGAGGTCGCAAGTTGATTGAGGGAAGTGAAGGAAAGGGTTGAAAGAGACTGAGGAAACTGAAGGGGACTGAGGAAAGTGAAGCTAAGGGTTGAAGGGGACTGAGGGAAGTGAAGGGTTGCTTGTTCCATGATACTTTCCAAGGTCTGTGACTTCATTTTCCTTGGTGTATTTATTTTTATTTTATCTATTTATTTATTTATTTATTTATTTTTTTACTCTACATTAGTACCTTTATAAGTGACAGATTATTTCTTGGTCCATTTCTGTTAAAATAATTATTAAAACTGGTTATGATGGTCAATAGAATGTTCGTTGCATTATATGATATTATTTCCTTACATTCACAATATACGTATACCTGTAGACAGCGATAGCATCTACAAGTATACAGTAATAAATGGCAATATATAGTTACTCAAAAACAGACCGCATTACCGTTTTCTAATGTTGTATGATGACCTTGATAAGTTTTGTGCTCTATAGATGTGTCCAAGTACTTATTAGACCTTGGGTGTGTCAGTCAGTCGCTTGTGGCGCAGTGAGCTTCATCTCTTTCTAGAATTATGTCTGCCTAGCCCGTCCTTCCACCTGACCCCCTCACCTACCCTCCGCTCTTCCTTTCACTGATCTCCACTTCCTCCCTCTTCCTCTTCTCTTTTCCGTATTATACTCTTTTTCCTTTCCTCCCCTTCTCTCCTCTCTTCATTTCCCCCCCTCCTCTGCTATCCCTCCTCCCATCCACGTGTTTATCTCTTATCATTCTTTCCTCATCTCCCTTCTTCGTATTATTCTTCCTTTCTCCCTCATTCTGCTGTCCTCCCCTCCCCCTCCCCTCCCCCTCCCCATTTCTTCCCAATGTATACAACTGCCACTTACCCCCCATTTCACACCTCCCCCTCCCGTCATCCTTGCATCCCCCACCATCCCCCCACCTTCATTCCCTCCCCAACATCCCCCCACAACCGATCCTCACCTTCACCACCTCCCCCAACCTCCTCCCACATTCAACCCCTCCCCACCACCCCTCCCCACCTTCAACCCCTCCCCACCACCCCTCCCCACCTTCACCCCCTCCCCCACAACCCCTCCCCACCATCACCACCTCCCCCACAACCCCTCCCCACCATAAGTAACGTCCACTGCGCACACGACCACATCCATCACTCCTTCCCTGACCGGCCGTCCATACAGTCACATTAAATTAAGTGTTGCTATCTTGTGTTGTGATTTCGTATCGTGGTTGTGTTCTCGTCTGGTCTGTCTTCTCTGGTCTATGACGATGGTGGCAGAATGAGTGATAAGGTGAGATTATTATAGTACTATAATTATGCTGATTGTGTTAGGATGTGGATTGTGTTGCTAGGATGCTGATTGTATTATTAGGATACTGATTGCGTTGTTAGAATATGGTCCTTGTTGGTAGGATGTGGAGTGTGTTATTAGGATGTGGATTGAGTTAGGATGTGGATTGTGTTGTTAGGATGTGGATTTTGTTAGGATGTGGATTGTGTTGCTAGGATGTTGTGTGGTTAGAATGCAACTTATATTGTTAGAATGTGGAGAGTGTTGTTACGATGAGAATGAAATATAATAAAGAGTTAGAATCTTGGGAAACGTTTGTTGGTCGAGAAGTTGTACAGTATTGGTTTGTTACACTCTGTTGAATTTGCTAACTAATCCTGACCTTACCTCACCTGTGTTTGGTAGTCAGGTGGGAAGGGTATGCATGGAATAAAAAAAAAGATCAATTTGAAGTTAAAATAGCCTCTGCAAGTTAATCATTATGGCATAGAAGATCACTAATGCATTGTATCTCGAAGCAAAACGACGACAAAATTAATGTAGTCAACCAATGAGTGTAGCCTATTTGGTTTATACACAAAAATAATGTAACCAAAAATATCTTGCACGTTTCTATGCTGGTGCCGTTATTGCTTCCCTCCTTCCTCATCCCTCCCCCCCACCTTCTTCCCCCTCCACCCCTACCCCTGCCCCCTCTACACTCCCCCTCCAACCATTACCACCCTCTACCCCCTCCTTTCTCTCTTCCATCCCCCCTCCCTTCCACTCCCCCCTCTCCCGCACTCTCTCCTCCCTCACTATCTCTCCTCTCTACTTATTAACTACCGTCCTCTTCCCCTATCTTTATTGTTACCTCTCTCCTTCTGCTCTTCCTTCATCTCACTCTCCTTTCTTTCCCCTTCCACTCTCCCTTCATAACACTTCTCCTTTCCCTTCCCACAATTCACTTCAGCCTTGGTCTCTCCTCTCTCTCCCTCTCTCTATTTCTCATTTATGCTCTCTCCTCTCCCTCTCTCTATTTCTCATTTATGCTCTCTCCTCTCCCTCTCTCTATTTCTCATTATGCTCTCTCCTCTCCCTCTCTTCCTCATTTATGCTTTCTCGTTTCCCCACTTTTATTTATTAATGTTTACTGCTACAGGGGACTGCTCATTTCTCGGGTCTTCCCCTCTTTCTCTTTCCACTTTCCTGTTCCCCTACTTCCTCTTCCTTGTTCTCCTACTTTCTCTTCCTGTTCTCCTATACTACTCATGTCCTCATCCTTTATATCCTTCTTTGCATGCTTCTTCCATCCCTTTCTTCTCTCTTTCTTTCATCCTTTTTGCCTGGTTCTGTTGTTTTTCCTTCCACCTTATTTTTCCTCCGCCAGATTTATCGTCTATTCTTCCATTCCCATTCTCTGAATATGGACAGTTACTCAACTTTCCCCCTTCTTTTCTATTCCCTTCTTCTCTATCTACCACAATCTTTTCTATTCCCTTCTTCTCCATCTCCCACAATCTTCTCCATTCCTTGTTATTCTTTCTCCTCTCCATTCTCCCTCTCCCAGTCCCTCCCAACTCAACCCCAACAGCCTCCTAGGAACCCACCCACACAGCAGCAGCAGCAGGAGGCACAAGGACCTAACATATACCCTCTGAGAAAATTAGTTTCGTGTGCAAGCAGTTCCACCTCGGCCGTCTCACTCATAAATCACACGCATTAAGCAAACACGACCCAGAAGCTGCAGTGTTATACTTGCTATATACCTCAGACCAGCAGAACTCCCACACCCTTACCTCCGTCTTGCCACCTTTCATATCTACCCACTAGGCTACTTCCTGGTATTTTCCTCCTGTTTCCTAGTCTTTTCCTCCTGTTTCCTAGTCTTTTCCTCCTGCTTTCTAGTCTTTTCCTCCTGCTTCCTAGTCTTTTCCTCCTGCTTGCTAGTCTTTTCCTTCAGCTTCTTATAGCCTCTCCCTAGTTTCTGTATCTTAGCCGCTCGTTCTTTTATACTAGGCTCTTGTTTTTTAAATCTTGGGTTCTTGTTCTTGTATCCTAATCTCTCGTTCTTGTATCCTAATCTCTCCCTGTTGTATCCTAGTCTCTCTCTTGTATCCTATCCTCTCTTTTTTGTATCCTATTCTCTCCCTGTTGTATCATACCCTCTCGTTCTTGTTACTCTCTCTCTCTCTCTCTCTCTCTCTCTCTCTCTCTCTCTCTCTCTCTCTCTCTCTTGTATCCTAGCCTCTCGCTGCTCTCGTCCTCAACCTCCCTGCTCTCACCCTCACTCTCCCTGCTCTCACCCTCACTCTCCCTGCTCTCTCTCTTCTTCCTTGTTTACCAATTTAGGTGAAGGCCGCGAAAATGTTGCATCTCGTGTGTGTTTTGATAGCTGTGCAGGTAATGTGGGTGAGTTGCTCGAGATGAAAAGTAAATGCTGCCATGTAAATAGACTTGGATTCTATCTCGCCTCGTGTGTTTCCCGTGATATCGTATATACGTGGTGTGTATATATGTGTGTGTGTGTGTGTGTGTGTTGTTCGGAGCTTCGTACGATATTTAAAAGACTGTCTATTTTTTTTTTATAGTTTAAGATATAACATGTGTGATTCTCTTCGTGATGTTCAGGAAATGTGTGTGGAAATTGCATCTCTGAAGTGCATTGCTTTGATGCTGCACACAACACAAACTTTTATATACACTGATGTGACAGCTTGTGTGGATACAGTGACGGAGCTTTGTACGATATCCTTCCTATTGGGGGAGGGAGGGGGGGGGGAAGTCGTTGCTAAATTGATGTGGACGACAATTTTTTTTTACTTCCAGCAAGTCTCTTCTGTTTATGTGTGTTTGTGCCTGTAGGATGTGTCTATGTTTGTCATTGTCAGTGTGTATGTGTGCGTTTATGTGTCTGTTTGGTATCGTCAGTGTGCGCATGTGTGTATGTTTGTGTTTGTCATCGTCAGTATGCGTGTGTATCTATGCATTATATGTGTGCATGTTTGTGTGTATATATGTCTGTGTGTCTCCTCTAAGTCTGCCACTTGTTTGTTTTTGTTACTGGCTATCTCCCTCGGCTTATCCTTTCCTGTACCCGAGCCAACCCTTTCATTACAAGTCTTTCCTGGCCAGAACTGACTCAGTGTCGCTTATGACGTGATTTTTAAGAGCGACTCCCCGGCTATTTACGATCATCAAGGGGGACACCAGACAGGGAAAGAGAGACACGGGCATGACCACCACAACAACCACCTCTATTTAATTTAGGGGAGGTTCTCTTTTTGGTGAATTGGAAGGCTACAGATTTCTCCAAACTATGCCACGAAACAGATCCCCTATTAGTACCAATGAGGGCGTCTATTTTCTGGTATAGTTTGGAGGAATCAGTAGCCCTCCAATTTACCACCAATAGTCTCTCTCCCCTTTACCCTGCGCCAAAGAGGTCGTTGGTTGGTTGTGTGGGGCGAGTTTGTTCATTAATTAATAGCTGTGTTTTGCCCCAAGGTTCGACAGAAAATTGTAGGGGAGAGGTTGGTGACATTTTAAGCTTGATGACTCCACGGCACACGAAAGTCAAGCGATGGTCAGTGTTAATAGCCAGCAGGATCGATATTTGTCTAGAAAAGAAAATAATAATAATAATAATAATGATAATGATAATAATAATAAAAATAATAATGATAATGATAATAATAATAATAATAATAATAATAAGAACATCATTCTCTCTCTCTCTCTCTCTCTCTCTCTCTCTCTCTCTCTCTCTCTCTCTCTCTCTCTCTCTCTCTCTCTCTCTCTCTCTCTCTCTCTCTCTCTCATTATTATTATCCCTTTAAGAATGGTGACACGGTTCTAATGATGATTCTGGTTAATTAATGTCTCAAAATTTTACTCGGTACAAAAAATATCAAGTTAATCTCTAAAAATATACTAGGCTGATCAAGACTTGTAACTCAGTGAAGGTAAAGTTTGATATCAAAAGCTAAATATCGATAAAATTATCTATCCTCACCATGAAGAAATAAGTGAATGATCCAATTTTTGGGTATAATTATTAACATATTCTAGAGATTTTAGCACTTATGCGGAGACATGCTAAAAAAAAATCATTGGCTATACCTTTGAAAGTTTATGTATTAATCTGGTCCGGTTAAATAATCTCGTGACTTTCAAAACACAGAATTTTTCGTGATACAAACTTCCTAGGACTGACATACAACTTTGCAGAGAGAGAGAGAGAGAGAGTAGAGGGAGAGAGAGAGAGAGAGAGAGAGAGAGAGAGAGAAAGAGAGAGAGAGTAGAGGGAGAGAGAGAAAGGGAAGAATGTGGAGAGAGTAGAGGGAGAGGGAGGGAGATAGATGGTGAAAAGAATGTGGAGAGAGGGAGAGAGAAGAATGAGGGGAGAGAGAGAGAGAGGGAAGAATGGAGAGATAAAGTAGAGGGAGAAAGAGAGGGAGACTGGGAGGGGGGAGGTGAGGGAAAAGGGAGGGAAAGGAAAGGAGAAGGACGTCGACACGGAAGAGTAATTAAGTGTGGACTGATTAGGTGTGTGGAGGACAGGCAGTGACAATGGTGGTGGTGGTGTGTGGTGGTGGTGGTGGTGGTGGTGAAAATGGTGGTGGTGGTGGTGGTGGTGGTGGTGAAAATGGTGGTGGTGGTGGTGGTGGTGGTGGTGTGTGGGGCTCGCTGCAACACCTAAGTCACTCACATCACCTGCTTCCTATTTACTCTTTTATGCCTTTTTCTTGCCATTAAAGTATGTTATTATTTTTTTTTTTCGGAAAGACTTGTTGTAATTTCGAAAGAGCCATTTCTTTACCCATTAAGTATGTTTTGTTTTTTTGTTTTTTATATCGGAAAGACTTGTTGTAACTTCGAAAGAAAGTTGTAAGGTAGAAAAGAGACAGGTGGTATTAAGTTTGAGGGAGTATGACAGAGGTTGCATGCATGGTGAAGTGTTGATATCAGTAAAATTTGAGGAGAGTGTGTAGGGTATAGAGAAGAGACAGGGTAGAGAAGATACAGTATGACAGAAGTTGCATGGTGTTGATATCAGTAAAATTTGAGGAGAGAGTGTAGGGTATAGAGAAGAGACAGGGTAGAGAAGAAATATACAGTATGACAGAAATTGCATGGTGTTGATATCAGTAAAAGTTGAGGAGAGAACAAACAAAGCTGTGTTATGATCAAGATTTCAGAGAGATAATAATTATAAGGATTTGAATTACATAGAAGGACAGTGAAGACATTGGTTGTATGATGATGATGGGAGTAGGCCAGAAGTTGGAGGTTGAAGGACTGATGAATTGACTACATCCATCCATACATACAGCTTGAGGAAACAATAGTCTGAAGGAAGATCAAGATTACAGGGAGATTAAATTAGAAGGAAGAATTGGATAGAAGAAAGGCGACCTCCCAGTGCCAAGAGAACTAGCAATTAATTCCAAGAGAAGAATGGATTGATCTGAAGTGAGACAATGGGAAAGAGGCGATGGTAACAGAGGAGGGGAGACAGGCTATATAGAGGAGATGGAAAGAGATTGATAAATAAAGGAGAATTGTAGATGGAGGTATTGCATTCTAAATAAAAGACATGAAAAACGTGTTCAAGGAAAGATAGAGGGATGTGGAAAAGAAAGGGAGGGAAATGAAAATGATGATTACAAGTTAAACTCATTCTTAATTGCTCTGAAAATTATCGGTGAATGAACTCCATGACTTTTTTTTTGTCTCGTATCCTCAGATTTGACTACAAGTATCGCTATTCCATCTCCCGTATTTACCTTTTCCCATCTGCCCAAGCCTTTCATATCCCCCATGCAACACCATCTCCCCACGCCTCATGAAGCCCTCCCCATTCCCACACCGTTTCCCTACGCCTCTTGAAGCTTTTCCCCACTCCTCGTCTTTTCATGCCCTTCCATATCCCCCATCTCCTCCCCACCCCCCACCCCCCACCTTCCTTCCCCTTCCCCTGGCCCCCTTCGCTTTCCCCAACCTTTTCTCGGGCGTGATTACAGCGGGCGGGCCACTGTCGCCGCCCACCACTAATTGCTTTCCTCGACCCAACCAGAAAGGAACCCATTGACGGTCTCTCTCTCTCTCACTCTCTCTCACTCTCTCTCTCTCTCTCTCTCTCTCTCTCTATTTTGTGTGTGTGTTAATCGATTATTTTGTCTCTTATCCGCACTTTCTCTTCCTCTTTTCCTTGCATTACTCATTATCCACCTTGCTTTCGTTCCTTTCGCCAAGTCCTCGTTCAAACTCACACCTCTCCTTCCTGTTGTCTCCCTACACACAGACACCCTTCACTCCTTTTCTCTGTCTTATTCACCTGTTCTGTTTTCGTGCCACTTCCTTCTCCTTTTCTCCTCCTCTACCTCCTCCTCCTCCTCCTTCTCCTCCTCCTCCTCCTCCTCCTCCTCCTCCTCCTCCTCTTCCTCTTCCTCCTTCTCCTTCTCCTTCTCCTTCTCCTTCTCCTCCTCCTCCTACTCCTTTCTTTCTACCTTCCCCTCTCCCTGCCCCCTACAACTTCCTGTCAACACTTTCACTCTGTAAATGTTCGTTCGTTTCCCCTTCCCTTGCATGTCAATCTCGTTCACAGTCCATTATTTTCCTACGTTCCCTCCACTACATTTCCATATAATTTAATGTTTTTCTAATGCCATTAATTTTATCTTCTCTCTCCTATAAAGGCCACATTTCTTTTTCTTCTCTTTCATCCCATATTCTCATTTAGCCTCTTATCTCTTTTCCTTTCCAGGCTTTTCTCATTATGACTCCAATTTCTCTTTTCTTCTGTATTCCTTTCCTTTTATATACGGTACAGTGCATAATACCATCTTTCTTTTTATGTGTCACTGGTCACATTATTTTCATCCCTTGTAATTATTCATTCATTTCTCATTCCGTATCATCTTCTCCCACTAAGGTTTCTGTTTCTTCGTCCCTGTTTTGCCCCTTCCCTAAAGTGTAGATGCTTCTTCTTTCTTAGTCCTATCCATACACTCTCTCTATTATTATTATTATTATTATTATTATTATTATTATTATTATTATTATTATTATTCCCTACCTCTATTTATATATATATATATATATATATATATATATATATATATATATATATATATATATATATATATATATATATATATATATATATATATATATCTATACTCTATCTCCATTTATCTACTCTCTACTTCCATATGTCTACTCTCTACCTCCATATAATATTTACTTTGTCATTTGTCGTCCCTTCATACTTCTAACACATTTCTCTCATGGTTTCCTTCTAAATGTGTCTCGTTCGCTTTATGGTAACTTCATTTACATCATATATTCCCCTCCCTTCCTCCCTCCCGCCTTTTAAGTTCATTAGCCTTTTCTCCCTTCTGCATTTCCCTGTTTCCCCTCTTCCTCTCTATATCCAATTCCCTTCCTTTCACTTTTGACTCCCTCTTTGCACATTTCCTAATTGTTTTTCCATTCGTAGCTGGTTTGTTACGGTCCGGTATTACAGTCTTTACATTATTCTAGTCCGGGCTTGTTCAAATTTCTTTCTTAGCTTCCCATACTTTTACTATTTCCTCCCTCTTTGCACATGTTTAAATTATTACTTTCCCATTTATGACTGCATTAGTATATGTTGTCACTCACTGAAGCTTTTTCCAATTTTAAAGTATATCCCATATATGATTTTTTTGAGGTGGGTGCAGATAGTTTTTCTTTCTTGTTTTGCTCTCACTCTGTTTCTCTATCTGTCTCAGTCATGGATGGCGACAATACCTTAATTACACCTCTGAAGTATCTGTGGTCGGAGGGAAGCGAGGGTGTGAGAAATGAGTGCAGGGTTGTGGGAAGGATGAGTGGTGCCAAGAATGTGGGAAGAGCGGCGAAACTTTGAAGTAGTGAAAGTGAAAAAATAGTATCAGGAGTAGTGAGGTGGGAGACGGAGGACACAAAAGAAGAAAAGAAAGAAGGCAAACAATTCAAGTGTAAAGGAAGACAAACAATTCAAGTGTAAAGGAAGACAAACAATTCAAGTGTTAAGGAGTGGAAGTGTGAGGAAGACAGATCGTGGAGAGCTATAAGAAAAGTTTGTCTAAAAGAGAGAGAGAGAGAGACATTCAAGGAGTATGAGTTCGCCGAGGAAGTGGTGCCAAAGAAACAACGTAAGTGTAAATAAGAGAAGGAAGATGATGTCTGTACGAACGAGGAAGACTTGGCGAAATGGAGCGTGAGTTGACGATTATGAGATTATGAGCCGTAAACTTGATGAGAACTGTTATTACACCACTGTCTCACTGTAAGAAAAAAAACCCTGAATATCTCCGTGTTGAGGGCCCTGTGATGTGGTCGGGAAATTATTGAAGCTATTGAGTCCTTTAAAAGATACCACGGGACACCACCTACATGTATATTGACTGAGTTTGTTTCGTGACATAATGAGGAGGATTCAGAAGCTTCCAATACTCGCACATACACTCACGGGGTTCTTAATTAATGAGAAGAGGCTGGGCCAAGAAGCACCCTACAAAAAAGGAAGGAATAGATAAACAATATTGAAATAGAGTGAGAACAAACTGAAGATGGTTGATGATGCACAGAACACGAAGCCGAAGAAGTGTGGGTAAGAGTTTATAAAAAGACAGTGTGAGTGAGGGATGATGATGATGATGATGAGGAGGAGGGAGCTGGGTGCAAAAAAGTGTGAAATAGATGTAACTTTGAGGGACTACGAGTGAGAAGTGTCGGCGACAAGGAAACGAGGTGCATGGAAAGAATCATTACGAGGGCTTGTAAGTTTGAGTAACAAGAGGATCGGAGGAGTGAAGGAGTATAAATACGAAGGAATATTGGTTGGAAATTATTTAGGTTAGAGATTTGGGAAAGGAGAACCATAAGAGCGAATGAATGTTAATGTGATAAAAAAGCAGAATAGGAGTATTGTGTTAAAGCCGTGCGTGTGGATGAGTGTGAGTGGGTGCGAGTGAAAGAGTGAGTAACAAGGAGAGATGGTGAAGGGGGGAGAGGAAAGCTCACGAGTGGCCTGTGCTGTGTGTGTGTGTGTGTGTGTGTGTGTGTGTGTGAGTGAGAGAGTGAGTAATACCAACGAGAGATGGTAAAGGGGGGAGAGGAAAGCACACGAGTGGCCTGCCTGTGCTGTTTATGTGGCAAATGGCGCGTCGTAAGATTTCACACGAGAGCAAATTAAACCTTGGCGAAGTTTTTCCTCACAAGCCCCGTGAGATTCATAGCCGGTGTCTGATGTGTATACGACCCGCTTATAGGGAGGGGAGGGGTAATGTCGCATCGCTTCAGGGGAGAGGGATCGGTGTTGTTGTGATGGTTCAGGAACAAAGTGGATATCAAAGAGTTGTATCGGAGGGAACTGGGTCGACACTCTGATAGGATGCAGGTAGTTTGTCAGGCCACGACCCAATAATTCTGTCCGTGCTGGGAGAGAGGGAGCCAAGTAGTGAGGAGGGCGGGGGGTAGAGTCGTTGCATGGAGCTTGCTTGCTTTCTATCGGTATTGTCTGTGCGTACGTACGTGCATGTGTGTGTGTGTGCCTGTTGTTTGAGTGTTGCATGTGTGTGATTTTTTTTGTGTGTATAGGTGTATTCGTGTGTGGATGAATACATAATTGTATTTTTTTTAAACACCTTCAGTATATTATTAAGTGGACGGTTTTCAGGACAATAGTTGATGACAGTTGCCATTGGCATCATTAAATTCCGTAACACCTACGATATACCAATTCGATAGAGGAGCATCATATCGGCCTTCACAGTATGTTGCATAGAGATTAAAGTATTGCCAAGTGTTACAGAAAATAGGTCTTTTGACATTTACAATTTCATTCCTAGTCGGGAGAAAAGGAAGAAAAGATGAAACTAAAAGCCAAACTCAATAAAAAAAAATGGAAAAAAGAAAAACTAGAAAAAAAAAAAAGATTGAAATTCAGTGTACGTATAACTTGTAATTTTATTGGTACTGAGAAGAGATGAATGATGGTAAGGAGATGCAGAATTTGGGAACAAGTTTTTGGATAAGGTGAAGATACCTGCCATGGTGTTTGGTTACGGTCTGAACATTTCCGATTACCGTCAAGAATCTTTATAGTAGGATGCAGTAATTCAAGGTTTATTGCCGAAAGTGATTGGAGGCAATTTAGTTTTACAGTACATATATTCCTATTTTTAGTATCATCTCTAAAGCCTCATTTTGGTGTCAATATTTTGTGTCAATATTTTTTAAGCTTAAATTTGAATGATAGCGTATATGATAATTCAGGTAGCTTAATAAAGTATATAGGCTATATATATATTAAATAGGAAACGCTGAGGAAAAAATATATATATAGGAAGCAAAATATCAAATATTATTATTATGTTTGAAGAGAGAGAAAGAGGCTCAGTTGCACCGTATAGTTATTATAGCTTTACTAAATTTAGGAGAGGAGGTTAAAGGAACGGGGGGTTATCAACAACATGAGTTACGGGGGCTCTTAAAGGCATGAAGCTGGGTGATCAACATTAAAAATTGCTCCAGTGTTAAAAGCCCTGACGTGGCTGGCTGGCTATTGATCTCTTTTGACTTACGACACCATTAAAAGTGAGCCAGACTTAAGATTTACCATTACACCGTCTGACGTAATTTGGTTTGTCGATCTTAAGATTAGGATGAAGGACTCCCGAATCAGGCAGGGTCCCGCTTGGAGAGAGAGAGGGGGACGGATGATATGTGAGTCGTTAGTTTTGCATCAGTGGCGTGGGGAGTTATGCCTGTTTTCTGAGGGTGAAGGGTGAGTGTTACATGTAGGATTAAGAGTGTTTAGTGCTGAAGGAGTATAGTAGTAGTAGTGGTAAGTAGTAGTGGTGGTAGTAGTAGTAGTGGTAGAAGTAGTAGTAGAGAGGAGGAGGAATGGAGAGGGATATATATGTAAGGAGAAAAAGAATGAGGAGGGAGAGAGAGAGAGAAATAGCCAGAAATAGAACAAAGGAGAGAGAAGAAAAGGAGGCGAAAAGAGGAGAAGGAAGGGTGGTGGAAGAAAGGAAAAGGAGGAATTTGGAGTATTTCTGGAACCAGGCTTGATGTATTGTTGATGTGGCCCCTGGGAGAAGGGTGGCTGGAGGGGAGGAAGGAAGGAAGGAAGGAAGGAAGGAGAGAAGGAAGGAAGTGTGGCTGGAGGGGGAGGAAGGAAGGAAGAAAGGAAGGAGAGAAGGAAGGAAGGAGAGAAGGACGGATGGGTGGCTGGGTGGCTGGAGGGGGAGGAAGGAAGGAAGGAAGGAGAGAAGGAAGGAAGGAAGGATGGGTGGCTGGAGGAGGTGGAAGGAAGGAAGGAAGGAAGGGTGGCTGGAGGGGGAGGAAGGAAGGAAGGAAGGGTGAGCAAGAAAGGAAGGTAAGAAGGAAGGGTGAGCAAGGAAAGAAGGAAGGAAGGAAAAAAGGAAAAAGGAAGGAAGGAAGGAAGGAAGGAGAGAAGGAACGAAGGATAGAAGTGGGATTTGCGAAAGAAGAGGGAGGAGGGGAAAGAAGGAATGCATGTAGAGACAGAGAGAGAGCTTATGAGTGAGTGAGATTTGAGGGGGCCTGGAGGTGGTGGGGTGTGAGGCTTCTTTGTTGATAGCCTAAACGGAGAGAGTAACATTGTGCATAAATTTTCTAGTCATATGATGAATAATAAATAAAACCAATACATAAAAATGGCAAAAAAAAAAAAAAAAAAAAAAAAAAAAACTGGCAAGCTTAGTGCATAGCGAGATCGAGGTAAAGAAAAAATAACATAATAACGAAAAGAAATAAAACACAAATGATAAAACCAACAATCAAACCACGACGGCATGCCAAGGTGACCGTGAAACCCTTCCATGCAGTACCTGATTTTTCTGCCCCTCTCCTCGCCTCGTCTCGCCTCGCTATATAAAAGAGCTTCAAGGGGAGGAGAGCGTTTAAAACCTGTTCTAAATAAAAGCGGAGAGAGGGAGGGAGAGAGAGACGAGGGGGGGGGGGGGGGAGCGGTATAGAGACGGATCTTAATTAAGGTGGTAATTCGTTTTTGTTACATTGTGAGTGCCTTGATTCCTCCAAAGTATGACAGGAAACAACACAACCAGAAGAGCGAAAATAATGGTGTTCTGTTGCTTGGAATAGTTTGGAGGATTCAGTTGCTCCAGATTTACCACCACCGAATATACTCCTTAAAAGAATCCACCCTGCATGTGATCGTGTATGAGAAAATTGAAAGGATTCTGATTCCTCCTGACTATTCCACGAAACAAACTCCTTCCTATAGTTTTTTTTTTTTTTTTTTTTTTTTTTTTTTTTTTTTTTCGTGGCAATTATTGAAGGACCATTTTTTTTATCCAATTTTCTGACTACATCACATACAGGGTCCCTTAAGAGTTATTTATCTCTGTTGAAGCTGCGGCATAGAATGGTATTGTTCAAAGAGGAAGGGGGGGGGGGGAGGAAAGTGGATGTGAGGGAGAGGGAGAGGAAAAGAGGAGGAAGATATTGGGAAGGTGAGAAGAGGAAGAGTGAAGGAAAATGATGAAGGATTGGAAGGTGTGGGGGGTAAAAAGGGAGAGGAGAGGAAGAGGAAGAGTGAGGGAAAAAAGATGAAGGATTGGAAGGTGTGGAGGGAAAGGAATTGGTGAGGACAATACAATAGTAGAGCAGAGGAAGAAAAGGAAAGGGAATGAAGGAGGTAAATAGAGAGAATTTTTAGGGAAATCGGTAAATCTTTTGGAGAGATTAGGTGTGCTACAGGAGAAACAGTAATGTCTCAGCGATCGACACACACACACACACACACTCTCTCTCTCTCTCTCTCTCTCTCTCTCTCTCTCTCTCTCTCTCTCTCTCTTCTACTTTGCTATCCTTATCTGGGGAGAAATTCATTCTCCACCAGTAACCTTCTAATCAGATCACCCCGTGTGGACCGTAAGGTCTGTTGTGGTCTGTAACTCTATGTAACTCTCTCTCATTGTTGTCTTTATTCCTTTGAGGTAGGTAGGTAGATGTCCCATTTTCTTTCATCTCCTTCCTTCTCTCCACCACCACCACTACTCTTGTGACGAAAGGCCTCTCCCTCCCCTTCCGTCAACACGCCTGTTTACGTGTGACCAGGCATTTTTCTTCTCCCCAACATCATTATTATTTTCCTCTTCCCTTCCCATGCAGGTTTTACTTCTTTTCCTAATACTGTTCCTTTTCGTCTGTATATTCCTCGTTCCCTCCTCATTATACTCCTCCTTCTTCCAATTCCTTATCTGTTCTTTCTCTTTATCACGTTATTATTAATTCCGCTCCTATTCCTAATCTTCATAATTTTCCTCCTCCTTCCATTCCCTTTTCCCTTCATCCCTCCCAGACCATGCAGCAACACAAACCCATCAACCTCATGAGTGGTATGTCCTTGCCGTTGAATATAAGAGCATCGTGATTCCTCCAAAGAATGCCAGTAAACGTGACTCGGTTAACAATAATAATGGTACCCTGTTGCATGTCATGGTTTGGAGGAATCAGTTGCTCCAGATTGACCAACATTGTACTGCACTTCCCCCTTAAAAGTTGTCTTGTAGTTCGCTGTGCAGTGAGAGACAAGATTATTGTCAAGATATCTAATTGCTGAAAACATCTGATAAAATAAAACTATACCCACTATCGATTTTTACCTGTGATTTGTTTTTCAGTGTCGTTCGAGGCGTGTAAGTAGTATATAATCGGACAGCATAATTATGATATACAGAAACCACACGTGGATATATATATTCATCTCCTTTTCCTTTTCCTGCTCCTCCTCCTAGTTTTATTGTTCAGAAGCTTTAGGTGCATATTCATCTTTTCCTTATCTACTTCCTTGTCCTACTTCACATACCTGCCTCCTCCCCTCCTAACCCTCCTTCTTTCCACGCCCCCATCCTCCATTATCATCCTCCTCCTTTCCCCGCACCCTCCTCCTTTCCACGGTTACATCCTCCTTTCCACTTATCCTCACCGTCTCATATACATCCTCTTCAGCCCCTCTATACATCCTCTCAGCCCTGTGCAAATATTGAACCTCTCGTCTCACCATACAGGGCCGCCGCTTCCCCTCTCTCTCTACTCTGAATTCCAAGCCTCCTCTACCGACGTCGAGGCAAACTTTGGGAACCTCTGTATGATTTTTGTTGTTGGGTGTTGTGTGGTGAGAGTTGGACTTGGTGGGGTTATGTGAGATATGCGACAATCTCCCAAGACAGTATATTTCTTTTGCGTTGCAGTTTGGAGGATCTGAGAAGTAAAGTCTTTCTGTCACCTGGATGTCAATAATCCAACTATGATTATTATAAGTATACCATCTATCAGGAAAGCGTAACTTTTTAGCCTTTGTTATTAACCCTTCTTAAAGTGAGTCCTGCTGAAGAATCGTCCCCCATAATAAAACTCTTAGATATTTTCGTACAACAAAGCTTCCTGAAATATATTGCTATTAAAAACCCCATTACTCCTCCTTTATATAGGGGAACACACCTGTACGCTTTTACATTCAAGCAATTGTATAAATTTCGTTTCTATACATAATGCTTGGAACATATTACTGGCGTGTGTATGTATGTATTTGTCTGTGTCTCTGTGTGACCGAGTTTGCATACAGGTAAATATTTGCTTACTGACTTTAACATTTGTCATGTTGGTTGTGCTTGTTTGTGTATTGGCTGATGTGATTCATTATTTGTTTGTATTCGATTCTGTATGTATTGACACTGGATGGTGCCATGAGTATACAGTATGTTGTACTGTACTCTGAATTCCCTCTCTGTCCCGTTCCTCGTCACTTTTCTACTCATGACGGCCACCATTCCTTTCAATTGTTGTTGCTGTAGTTCCCCAGACTGTCTGTCCAAGCAGTCCAGAGTCTGGTTGACCAAAGCAGTACAGATGCTCGGACTCGCAAAAGGAAGTCATTCCCAACTCATGCGACTCGCCCAAAATACAAGAACGACATTGCACATAGGTGAATCGGTGGTACAGAAATTTTATGAGATATACCGCCCACCACGGTGTATTCCTTTTAGTTATCACCTTCACTTCCTGATATTTAACCATCATTATCATCAGCACTTTTAATACCACCATCTTCGTTCGGCCGCCAGGAGCATCTTGAAATTTACACCAAAACATCACCACCACCATCATTACCCATTAGTAACATATATTTTATATCCTTAACCTATTCCACTCTCTCCTCTCCCCAACTGTATTGCCTTCCCCACACTCCCCTAGCTTCCCCCCTCCCTCCCATAGCTTTCCCTCTCCCTTAGTTTCCCCCTCTCCCCTAGTTTTCCCCTTCTCCCCTAGCTTTCCCTCATTTCCTATTCTTTACCAATTTCCCTTCCCTAGCTTTCCCCTTCCTGTAGCTGCCTAGCATGTTCAATCATTTCCCTTCCTATCAAGTCCCCTCATGTCAAGTACCCTCATTTCCCCTTCCCTAACATTTCCCTCGTTTTCCCCTTCCCTAACATCACCCTCATTTCCCCTTCCCTAAAATTTCCCTAACATTTCCCTCGTTTTCCCCTTCCCTAACATTACCCTCATTTCCCCTTCCAAAACATTTCCCTCATTTCCCCTACCAAAACATTTCCATCATTTCCCCTTCCCTAACATTACCCCCATTTCCCCTTCCAAAACTTTCCCCCTCATTTCACCTCGACCTTTCACCTGCCTTCCACCACCACCACCACCACCACCTCCACACCCAAACCAAGACACGTCCTCCCCACAACACTCTGAATTTATGGCCCGTTTTATTGGACGTGCACACACCGCTGCTGCCTCACTCCGGGGCCAATTAGCCACCACCACAACACCACCCACCCTAGCTCTCTCTCTTCCTTCCTTCCTCCCTCTCTCCCTTCCTTCCTTCCTCCCTCTCTCCCTTCCTTCCTTCCTCCCTCTCTCCCTTCCTTCCTTCCTTCCTCCCTCCCTCCCTCCCTCCCTCCCTCCCTCCCTTTCTCTTCCTTCCTTCCTTCCTCCCTCTCCCGTCTCGGTGATCTTTATAGGTGAGGGGTTTTATTGAGCTCCGGTGACGTTCATTTAGTGGGTTGGATTTACATACTGTACTTCTCGGCTACCGTTGTGCCGTGAAGTGAAGAGGGACCAGGGTTAATATGAGGGGTATGTGAAGGTGTGTGTTTATGTTTATGTTTGTTGGAGTGGGTAAAGGCGTGTGTAAGTATCCACATGTGTGTGTGTGTGTGTGTGTGTTTTGGGAGTGCATTAGCGTGTTAGTGCGAATGTGGGAATGCGTCTGTAGGCATGTATGTATGTATGTATGTATTGGAGTGAGGTGGGAGGTGGTGAGGTGGCAGTAAAGGTGATGAGGCGATATAACCTGCAACAATCTGTCTACCAAGTCTCTCGTCTCACTTTGCCACAAGGAAGGAGTAAAAATCTATATACAAGCAATCCAAATAGAGAAACATTGAGTAGGAAGCCTCGTTGTGTGTATCTGTTCTTTGTCTATCCTACTGTTTACATTATTGATGACCTTAATTATTATGTTAATGTAATTTTACTCGTACATTTGCAAATTATACTCTGATGACTTTAAGTGTATTTGACCAAGGTTAATAATTGAATCTTTTGTCTCTCGCTCAATCTGTCTTTCGCTCTCTGTCTCTATCGGTCTAACTGAGTTGATAATAATTATTGAATTTTCTGTCTACCGATCTATCTGTCAATCTAATTGAACTTATAACAGATGTGTAAGAGAATGGTGATGTAGAGGTGATAGGAGTAGTGTCATTGAAGATAAATATAATCAGAACATTCACAGAAAGTGACTTTATTGATTTAGGGGATATACGCATGACAGCGCCTTAATGTATCCTACGTATATAGAAAACTAGATCAAATTAACAGAAAAATAGTGGCCTCTTACTTGGAATAGTTTGGAGGAATAAGTTGCTCTTAAGGTAAAAGTAAAATCCTTAAATGATGTCAAGGATATTATACTTAAAATATATTATCCTGACTATTTTTACTAATTTTTTATTTAGTACAGAAACGATTACAAAAAGAAAATTGTTCCTTAAAACTATATGCATATTTTTTGGTTCAGTAGATTTAATTTAAACAAACGTTGACATGGTCGTCTAAATATGAAAAACTTAAACACCAAGAAATAGTTAAAGTTGAAGATGAATATTATGCAGACATGACATCCTTTGTCCTTGAGAAAATATAAAGAGCAGAGATGATGGTGCAGGAATTCCACCAGTCTTCCACCAACTTTCTGAGTGAGCTGAAACTTGGTCTGGGCACATATTCCTTAACTGTCCTCAGACGGCGAGCCATGCCTTACAGTATTTTTTTTTTCTTTCTTGGATAATGAGAAGGAATGTCATCTAAGCAATTTAGGTCATTTAGTTTCCTTCGTGGGTTACAAGAGGACGCTACCCCCTCCCACCAATCTGTTTATAGTGCAATGATCATAATCGAACATGATCAAACTTGGGACGAAGCGAAAACATTACAAATATACAAACTTTGTAATACAGGATGTTTGTAGTGAGTGTAGTCATACCTAACCTACAGTAACCTAACCTAACCTACCCTAACCTAACTTAATCTAAACTAACTGACTTAGGGATATCCAATAAGAGCAAAAATTCTAGAAAACCTACTTTAAGCATTTCTGGATCCTGGTGTGTGAGGGAGGGGGTGAGTGAGCATGGTAAGGAGCAGGTGGCGACGATGCTCTCTCTCACTTTGTCTCACTCACCAGCCTCCTCCTCCTTCTCCTCCTCCTTCTCCTCCTCCTCTTCCTCTTCCTCTTCCTCTTCCTCTTCCTCCTCCTCCTCCTCCTCCTCCTCCTCCTCCTCCTCCTCTCACATTTTCATTTTTTTTTTTCATACTTTCCTTTGGCCAACTTTATCTCAGTGTCGTTTCTTCTAATTTTCAAGCAAACTCGTGAGTCCGGAACCGTTTGTCAGAGAATTGTTTTTCAAAGTGTAATTTATCACTGGAGTGTGACTGCTGGAGAGGAGGGGGGGGGGTGTATTCTTCTCCTCCTTCTCTTCCTCCGTCTCTTCCTTTTCCTCTTCCTCTTCCTTCATTTCGTACTCTTCGTTCTGTTCTACCTCTTCCTCCTTATCCTCATCCCTTTTCCTTCTCCTCCGTCTCTCTCATTCTACTGTGCTTCTTTTTCCCATTTTGCTTCTCTTTATTTTCATCCTCTTTTTATTTCTCATTTTCCTTGTCGTATACTGAGGTACATCGACTCCTGACCTACTTTGGATAAACCAGAAGCCCTTAAATTCACCCACAGTTAATGACAAATTTAAGAAACTTCAAATTTCCACTCCATACACCAAAAACAAACAAACACGCATATTTATTGCTCTTTCATATATGTATGTATGTATGTGTTTGACCTATTTACGTGCGAGTCAAAAGAGCATATGTATGTAGGTATGTATGTGTTTGTATTCTTTGTGTGGTGTATGTAGGTATGTGTGTATGTATGTGTCTGTATTCTTTGTGTTGTGTTGTGTGTGTGTATGTATGTGTTTGTATTCCTTGTGTGGTGTATGTATGTATGTATGTGTGTATGTATGTGTTTGTATTCTTTGTGTTGTGTGGTGTTGTGTATACGGGTGAGGGAGGCTTTGTGTGGTGTATGTATGTGTTTGGATTCTTTGTGTGGTGTATGTATGTATGTATGTGTGTATGTATGTGTTTGTATTCTTTGTGTTGTGTGGTGTTGTGTATACGTGTGAGGGAGGCTTTGTGTGGTGTATGTATGTGTTTGGATTCTTTGTGTGGTGTATGTATGTATGTATGTGTGTATGTATGTGTTTGTATTCCTTGTATTGTGTGTTGTGTATACGTGTGAGGGGAGGCTTTGTGTGTTGGTCGTGTATGGAGTCCAGGGCCCTGCTGCATGCATTGTGTTCCTTGGCTCTCAGTTTAGTTTTCTATGCTGGGTTATATAATATGCCTCGTTCTTTAAGTGGTATACTATTTCAGATCCTGCCAGTAATGCAGTGGTGTGTGTGTGTGTATATGTGTGTGTGTGTGTGTGTGTGTGTGTGTGTGTGTGTGTGTGTGTGTGTGTGTGTTAGCGAATATGCTTGTATATGTACCATGCAACAACAACAGCAACATAAAAAATAACATCAGCAGCAATTTACATGATCATCAAATGCAACTACAACATCTACAGCAGTAAGACAACAACAACAACAACAACAAATTGGCATAATACAGCAGAAGCAATAGAACAACAACAATAAAATCAACAATTGTAGTCAGCATCTTATCAAAACAACAACAACAACAACAAATTGGCATAATACAGCAGAAGCAATATAACAACAACAATAACATCAACAATTGTAGTCAGCATCTTATCAAAACAACAACAACAACAACAACAACATTGACAACAACCTACTGACAACTTAACAACATTACCGTAGAAACATCACCGCCAGTAACACTTAATTAAGGACCCTGTGTGATCGTGTATGATAATTGGAGGCTTCTGATTTCTCCTCACCATGCCAAGAAACAAGCTCCTTCCATATAGGTGGAGTCTCGTGGTAATATTTGAAGGACTCTTTTATCTCCAATTTTCTGACTACAACACAGGGTCCCTTAGTATCACCGACCACACTGCCACCAATACCACAGACAATAACACAGACAATCTCTCTCCTCCCCGGGGCAAGTATTTCTAGTTTGTACAGCAACCAGCTATACTGCAGACGAGACAAAGGAAAATAATAATAATAAATAAATAAATAGAAGGCGAGAGAGAACATTATATCCATCGGCTTATTCCTTCCCCGGCATAAGTATTGTATTGACAACAACACTAGTGCAATATTGCTCTCTTTCTCTCTCTCTCTCTCTCACACACACACACACACACACACACACACACACAGTTAAGGGGATGTTTTTTATTGCACATTGTTTTGGGTGGTAAATCTGGAGCAAATTAATCCGCCTCACTATTGCAGGCAACAGGATACCATTATTTGTCTTTATCTGGGTCGGTTTCCTAGCATACTTTGGAGAAATCGAGGCGCTTCAATCTACCAAAAGAGTATACTATCCCCTTAAACTGCGGGACAGAAAAAACTGGCTGTCTGCATTGGGAGAGGAAATGAGTTGCAGACAAAATCGAGAGTTGCAACAATATGAGTGAAAGTTTTGGTTGTTTATTCGTTTCGTCATTACTTAATTAAGGAGAGAGTATACTTTTGGTACAGTTGAGTGCCTTGATTCCTCCAAAGTATGCTAAGAAACTGGATTATATTAAAAAAAATGTGGGCTTGTTGCTTGAATTAGTTTGGAGGAATCATAATCTACAAAAACGTCAGATCTATACCCTCATCTTAACATGCATTTTTGGTGGTGGATTGATATTTGTTTTTGGTTTGAAATGGTAAGAAGGTGATCTGAAAGGCGGGTTATTTTGCTTGCTGTTTGTCTGGTATTGGTAGTTGCGTTTTCCATTATTATTATTTTACTGGGTGTCCATAAAGTCTTACCTGATTTGTGTGTAATAAAGGTATGAAATCAGGGTAAGTCTTTATGGACACTCTGTATATATATATTTTTTTTGTTTGCGGCTTTTACGGTTAAACTAATTTTTTTGTATCGATATTCAGTATAGTTTGGGTCTGTCTGGGTCAATTTACACTCTCTAATGATATGTATGGAGCACGATGCATTGCATTATGACTTCGTTAACAGAAAAAAAATCAAGGAATTATGATAATTATTGATATGTGCAATATGATATTAATAGTTTTTATGTGTTTTCTCATTTTCTGTTCAGCTGTAATCTTCTATTTTGGATCATCTAACCTTTTCTTCACTCTATGTATCCTCTCCTGAACTTCCTCTCTCGCATCAGCTCCATTTCAGTCCACTGGTTCAGTCTCTATACATCACTTTTCTGCCGCCCACTCGGTATATCATATTTCATTACCCCATCACTCTTCAAGCCTGGCCGTCCCACAAGGTGTGCATCGAAGCAAGACTCGTAAGATGCCCACTTCATGACCGTGGCTGCAAAAACACTGGCGCTGCTAAACTGAGATCCTGACCTATTGTGCATCGCTAATTGCAGGTTGAGGTGAGGATTTGTACCTGTGAGCGAGCCAGACAATTAATAACGCCAGGAGTACGTCAGGTGTTCGTATATTTATATGCCTCGATGCCCGAATATCCAGATTAGCCCGTGAAATGGATATCCGCTGTACTCGGGTCCGATTGAATTTATTGACGAGGCGAAATTGCATATTATGAACGCATATATTCAACAAGGCACATTACTAAAATCATTTCAACTCAATCCAATCATGTATTAATATCTATCAGCAGAGGCGGTGAGGTAGGTTGCCGTATGGTTAGATCCGGGTTCCAACTCACTCGGTGAAAAGTGTTTGCGCTTTCATATGAAGTTTCAGACTCTGAGCTTAAGACCCTCAAACTCCATCACCATCATCATCATCACTTCATAGGTTCTCTAGTGGTAGTAAAGTGCTATCAGAAGTGTTATTTTTTTGTGTGTGAAGTGAAATACGCATTAACTTGACAGAATGGTAAAGCAACAACATCAAATGGAAAGGAACTACTGCTTCTTCAGGTCAAAGGCTTGTGTTTATACCTTTGACCTGTAAATGAAGTACCATATTGTTTCTAAACTATGTATTATTTTATCTTACTCTTTCCCATCGTTGAACAAATAGCATAGGTTTACTAATCCAGTCATATTACATCGACCTCTTCCCAAAATCCACCTGAGAGAGTGTGAGCTCATCCCCTTGAGATGGTGGTCTGGCCGGCAGTGTTTAGCAGTAATCTGGGGTCAGATTACTGCATTAATGAGCCTCTCCTGCCACGCTACTTAACATGCTCCTCTGTCATGTCCGCCTTTCTCGAGGTGAAGGAGGAGAGAAGTTGAGATGTTGTGTTGTTGTGATGTGTTGTTGTGTTGTTGTGGTGTTGTGTTGTGTTGAGGTGTTGTGTTGTGTTGAGGTGTTGTGTTGTGTTGTTGTGTTGAGGTGTTGTGTTGTGTTGTTGTGTTGTGTTGTGTCGTTGTGTTGAGGTGTTTAAGTGCTGGGTTGAGGTACTGGGTTTAGGTGCTGGGTTGTTGGACTGGAAGGTGTTCAGGTATTGGGTTGAGTGGAGTGAAGTGAGGAATTACCATGTCGTTTCTACTGTGCCTCGTCGTGTTCAAGTCTATGATATCAACTCGAAGCATCTGGCGCTCTCCCCTTTAGAAAACCCACGCAGCAAGAGCGATTGTCATATAGGTTATCTAACGAAAGCGAACTGTCGGATGTTTAAAGTGAAACAAACCAAGGGAAGGCTGAAACTGACAATGATAAGCCGGAGAAACAACACTTAATATGACGGCTGAGGATAGTTGTGTATACAGTTTTATATACATCTCCATTAAATTAATTTTATCCTGAGTAAAATTGTTTGTAAGTCCGACGGGATTTTTTTTATATGAATATGATTGCCGGTCATAACTTTTCACTCATTGATGTACCAAAATCTCTTATAGTATTTAGAAATCTAAACGTCCCACTGATTCTTCATTTAAGCATGAGTCCAAAATATGTGGAGTATAACTAGCGATTTATTTTCAGCTACATGCATATAGATATACACTACACCGACATTAAACAAGGTAACTTTTAGCATTAGACCACAACACGGCATAAGTGCACCGCCACACCATTACATACGCCAACACACACACACACACACCCACAACACAACTACGCCTACTTGTAACCATTATTGCAGATAGACTGTCCTCACTCTCGTGTCGCAATTTCCGCCTCTTTATGTAACGCTTGCAATTTCACACC
Organism: Petrolisthes manimaculis; assembly: GCA_034508575.1. Classification (NCBI taxonomy): domain Eukaryota; kingdom Metazoa; phylum Arthropoda; class Malacostraca; order Decapoda; family Porcellanidae; genus Petrolisthes; species Petrolisthes manimaculis. Next base: position 21,006 of record JAWZYT010003495.1, on the reverse strand, counting down.
AGACTGCACAGAAACGCCGGCAATTCACTAAGCCGCCTTTGCTTGTAATGCTCCGTGCCATATCATTACCAACCTCATACAAGCTGAAGGGGGCCACTACGAGCTGATATTACCACTATTGTAAAGTTGCATAAGGATTAAAATATATTCCATTATTTCTTTTCATTTTTACATGTCGAAAAAGTACCGGCTCCCTCATATATATCCTTATTTTTTTTCATTAAAGAGAGAGAGAAAAAAACTATCAAAACGAGGTATTTATTTACAACTTATAAACTCTGGAATGGACGCGAAACATGTATCTAATTTCTTACTATTTAAAAGGGACATTTTCTCTGGGATAAAACAAATAAACACACTATAAATTTCAACATCCCTCCCTACCTCTGTAAAATACATGGTGATACAGAAATGGTTACATCATCAGGGTAATGTAATGTACGATAGAAGATACTACTACTAGATCTGTATTTTTATAGACGCTTGAATCCACTTTGCATACTACTCTATTCTCGTACTATTCTAAAACGGGTGTGTGTTTGGGTTACTTATACTTTTCATAAATTAATGGTGCTTTGAATTCTGCTGGTTGGGTTTCCTTTGTAGGTTTTCAACAGCAATACACGTGCGAGCCATATATGTTGGTGGTAGTAAACAAACAACCCTGATGAAGAAAAGAATTAAGATATTATAACAACACAATAGACTTTCCCCATCATCGACCTTGCATGGATGGATGTTTGATTATCTCCAAACATGTTGGGTGAATAATGGCATCAATTTAACACCAATAAGTTATCGGTAGTGTAGTGGCATTTCTTTATGTTCCCCTCTGATTGCACTACTATCGTGAACCCCTTGTAATTGCATTCCTCCATACGAAAACCCTCTGTCTGTCCCACCCTCCAACATTAATATTCCCCTCTCTGACCTGTCTGCGGCTCCACATATATTATACAGAAGCAATTGAGGGCTTGGGTAGGGACGACGAGGGAGCAAACCAACACGCAAAAAGATCTACAGCACACATGCCACGATTGATGGCCGCCAGTCAGTTGTTCTATGGTATGTGGTGGAGGGTTTGTGTGTGTGTGTGTGTGGTGTGTGTTATTGTTTTTTGTTATTGGTATTGACGCCGTTTGTGACATAGATCATTACGAACAGATCGGAGCATGGGGAGCCTAACCTAACCTAACCTAACCTAACCTAACCTAACCTAACTTAACCTAACCTAACCTAATCTAACTTAAACTAAGCTAACCTAACCTAACCTGATTACAGCTTGAACATAAAAAAGAAAGTTTGATATGGTTTCCATTGGAGTAGTTAAGAAAAGTGTTGTATATTAATAAAAGAAACTAGACAAAACTCAGAAATATTTTTATCTGCCACAGTAATCAAGGCGATTTACAATTTTTTACATACCCATTTTTAAAGCGTTATTCCTGTGATTATATACATATAAAAAAATACAACTGCGATGCATCATTAGGTGTTTGTAACTGAGCTTTTAATGTTGAAAAAAAAAAAAATAATAATGGTAATATTTTTTCTACCTCACACTCAACAGTTTTTCACAACAAACTTGGCAAATACAAAGCTGAAACACACACACACACACAGACACACACAGAAACACATACACACACACAGAAACACACACACACAGAAACACACACAGAAACACATACTCTGTCATTTATACAACACACACACGGAAATACACACACACACACACACACACACACACACACACACACACACACACACACAGAGTCAACACTGCATGAGTCTGGGTGCTGGTGTCATTATCTGAAGAGTGGTGTGTCTAAAAGTGGAACATAGAAGCAGCTTTGTGTGTGTGTATGCTGGAGGTGCCGTTATAGTCGAGTGTCTTGTGTGTGTGTGTGTGTGTTTTGTTTTATGTTTGCGTTTCCGTGTGTGTGTGTGTATGTGTATTTTGTTTGTTTGCGTTTCCGTGTGTGTGTGTGTGTGTGTGTGTGTCTCTCTGTGTGGGTGTGTGAGTGGGTGTTGTTGACTTGTTTTCCTGTGTCTGTCTGTCTGTGTGTGTGTGTGTGTATATATGTATGCGTGGGTGAGTGTATATGTATGCGTGGGTGAGTGTTGTAGACTTGTTTTCCTATGTGTGTGTGTGTGTGTGTGTGTGTGTGTGTACTCTCCCTCCTTCCTCTGAATACTCCTTAGAAAGTGAGTTGTTTGGTCTGCTTTCATTCTGTCGTTGGTGATACTGCTGCATTTTCATTCCTGCATACTCCTTTCTTTAGCTTTTTATTTTTGTCTCTTTTCACATCTCTCTCCTTTTCTTTTATTTTCTTTTCTTCTTTTCTCGTATCTTCTCTTCTCTTTTTTCACGTCTCTCTGTTTTCTTTTCTTTGCTTTTATTTTCTTCTTTTCTCTTCTCTTTTCACGTCTCTTTTTTTTCTTTTCTCTTCTCTTCTTTTCTTTTCTTCTTCTTTTCTCTTCTCTTCTCTTCTTCTTTTCTCCTCTTCTTTTCTTCTTCTTCTTTCTTTTCTTCTTTTCTTTCTTATCTTCTTTCTTTTCTTCTCCTTCTTTTTTTTCCTCCTCTTTCCGACGTAGACATTGAACCCTTTATCTCTTTCTTTTATATGGTTTCTCGCTTCCTCTTCCGTTTTATTCATGCTCCTTTTATTTATTGTGCATTTGCTATTTCCTCTGTTTATTCGTGCCTTGCCCTGTATACTTGACTCTTTCCCCCTCTCCTCTCTTTGATCCTCTTTATCCTTCTGTCTCTCCCGTTCTTCTATTTTCTTTTTCTTCTTCGCCTCTTTTGGATTCTAGTCTTCATCTTTTTCTTTCAATATGTCGTTTTTTTTATTTATTTCCGTCTCACTTGGTTTTCTTTTCATCTTTCTTTCGCATCTCTCCACTTTCATTTATCTTTTATTTCTTGAAGGACCTTGGAAGTCAATTACTTTCTTTCAGTGGTATCTATGTATGCTTCAATTCTTTCCCCTAGGTTTCTTCTTGTTATCGTTCTTTTGTTTTTCTAATATTATTTTACTTTTATTTTTTTTTACTCCCTGCCTTGGTTCTCCTTTCCCTTTCTTTCTGTCTCCCCTCAGCCTTAATTTTTTCATCGCTCACTCCCTTCAACTCTGCAGTGCTTATAATCATAGGCTCTTTATTCCTTATCTCTTCAACTGTCTCTTAATTTCCTTCTGTATTCATTATGCTTACTGTCCCACCTCTCCATCAACACCTCGTTCTCCTACAGGGTCTTCCAGGCCTACTACTGTAAGGCTGTCTTTCTGTATCCTCTAATAAAATCTTTCGCCCTTATTGGTTTCAGGAACGTAACTGCATGGCCCGGGCACTTTTCTCTTCCGGGTATTATTTTCAAAAGACCAATACTGTTTTATGTCCCCCCCCCCCCCATGCTGTTTAGTACGCCAGACCAAAGTTTTAGGAGTCGTATAAAACTGGAGGCCCCGTGTGTCGCACTTGTATATTGCAGTTTCCACGCCGTCAATATTTCTCCTGCAGTCCTGTTAAGTGGTACTACTAGACTCCCTCCTTGGGTTGGTTTGTATTTTCTGGGGCTGGGTTTTCTATTTGTAATTCTAAGCGTTTATTACTAGACTCCCTTCCTGGGTTGGTGTGTGTTTGCTGGGCCTGGCTTTTCTATTAATTTTGTAGTCCAAGGTGTTTATGACTAGACTCCCTTCCTGGGTTGGTGTGTGTTTGCTGGGACTGGCTTTTCTATTTGCAGGCCAAGACGTTCCCTGTAGATTTGTCCATAGTGACGATCGTGTCTCTAATGTACCTTCAGGGAAACACCTATATTAGTGACCGAATTGGAGGGTTACTGTTTCCTGAAAGTTGTGCCAGGAAACAAGACTAATAACCTCAGTACACGAAAACGGGATCTGTTTTATAGCATAGTTTGGATGAATCAGATGTCCTTCAATCAGAAAAAATCCCTTGTTTCACCCTCACCAATTCCTTACGATATCTCAGTCATAGTTACCGTTACCGTCGTTGAGTTAACATTTTATTTACAGGATAATTATTTTAGTAACATGTAATCGCAATATAGGGTAAAATTAATGCGCTTCAATTGTACGTGAATAATATAAGTCTTAGTGATTGTCAGGGATTTTGTAACCCTTAGAGTTTGATTCAAATTAGAAGATGGGCTTTCATTTACCACATTTAACCTGTCTTCATTTAACTGCCCAATTGCTGGTCAGTCATTCCTCATACTATCCTTATCAACCCTCACTTAAAGGGATCCTGTGATCTTGTATTAGACCTGGTGTCTCCTGATTCCTCCTGACTATGCCACGAAAGAAGCTCCTTTAATGTAGTCAGAAAATTGGAGGTTAAAGAGTCCTTGAAAAATATTGCCACGAAACACCACCTAAATTAAAGGAGCTTGTTTCGTGGCAATGTTTCAAGGACTCTCTAATCTCCATTTTTCTGACTACATCACGGGGGTCTTTAATTCACTGACACACCTGGCCACACACTTACCAGGGAAATCAAGGCAACTTTTCTCACGTCAAATTAGAAATGTAGTTGATGAACCATACCTCCTCCTCCTCCTCTTTCTCCTCTTCGCCACGTTTCGAAAATGGAGTCTAATATTAGTGTGAGTTGGGGAAAATGAACGGGAAATGAAAAAGACTGTGAAAAAATCCAATAGCTTTAGAGATTATCAGAGACTAAAGAGAAAGTTTTTGGTACTTATGTTTTTTTTTTCCCTCACTTCTTTTTCTTTTACCTCCTTCTCCACTCCGACTCAGATCAGCCACTTAAAACTCTGATGTCTGGGCCTTAAAAACTTGGATCACTTAATCTAAAGTTGTGTGAGGATAACATATTAACTGGTTGAATTCAGGACCAGTGGCCAGAAAAAAAATAGGAGAGAGAGAGAGAGAGAGAGAGAGAGAGAGAGAGAGAGAGAGAGAGAGAGAGAGAGTAACAATCGCTTCCCTTGGTCTCGTTGCCTGTGTCCTTGTCAAATAGGATTTAGAGGACTTGACTATATAGTTTCGTATTACATAGTGGGACGCGGCCAGGTAAAAAAAATATATGCTCTGATCATGGGAACTGTCTGATTAGGTGAGTAGTGTAAGTAGAGTAAATGTTTGTTTCAGATTTTCCAAGATATTAAACTGTAAGGTGGGATTAAGAAATGAACTTGAGATACATCAGAGTCGGCTTAATAACCTGAATATTTTGTGGTGTGACTTGCACAAGAGTACCGTATAATTATTATCTACCAAAGAATATACATGGCATAACACGTAGTTGCCTATATCCTGGATAGTGAGTGTTGAAGAGGCGCCAATCCCAGCAGCACTTAGATGTAGTACAACAGGCGTATCCTTGGGGAATAGTTTGGCTGTAGGAGAGGGAGTGAACTTCCGGAGGGTGGAAACAGTAGACAAGGAGGTGGTCTCCATTGGGGACGAAGTAGAGGAAGGGGGAAGGATTGCTGCACCATCTGTCGTCGTTACCTTAGTACAAATGTCAGATGAGGTTAGGTAAATGTATACTGCTCCTGTTACCAATCCTACCCATGACTTCACTGAAAGGAGGAAGAGAGGATGAGTTTCTTCCTTTGTGTTGTGTAGGGTGGTGATGGTGTTGTGCCTGGCTGAGTGAACAAAGGGTTGGTTGGGGCACATCAATTGGACACTTGCTGGTCCTTTGTCCAGATGTTTCTACTTGATTGGTCAGGGAAGGTCAGGGGGTCAGACCAGGCATGATATTGGCATCTTGACTAGTATTTTATTTGAAACTGCGTTAACATTTTTATTAGTAAATGGGATATAAATAGTAATTGCAATAATAATGGTATTCGTAACCACAAAAATGATGCTAAGTGACAGAGATATAGGACTGAAAAACACACAGATAAGAACAGCCAATGACAGGGACCAGGAGAGGGCAGAGAGGGACAGGGTGGGACGGGAACATAGACTGGGATATAGATAGGGCAGAGAGGGAAAGGAGTAAATACAATGTCACTGGCTGAAACAGATACAGGAAAAGACTAAGACTGTGACAGAGAGACGTCTTGAACCAGGGAATGTACACGTTTGTATTTTGTGTGGGTGCGGGCTCTTTCTTTAAGGTGTGTGTGCGTGTAGATCAACATTCGATTGTATGTAATTTATATTAAGTGTGGTGACCAAATATGACACTGATTAAAAAAAAAAGTTCAATTAAATTAATATTATGACGTAATACACAAACATATGACCAAAGAATGACCATACCTATAAAATTATACTAGATTCCAATAAATACATAAATATCAAGTCATATTTCCCCATGATGCATTTGCAAAGTTATCCATCGCTGGTACTCGTTTTCTGTAATACAATGGCGTGATCTGGGTTACATTGCACCCTGCTAACACACACACACATACTCACACACACACACACCCGCTTACACACAACACCCCTCGTTACCTCGACCCCTCCATTCTAATTTCATCGAGGCTGCCATTACGTAAATTGCATTGTGCGTGTGAGAGCGGATAAAAAAGCATCGCCAGGGGAATTGACAAGTGTTGAGAGGGGAAGAAGACTGGGGAGGGAATGTTGACGGGGATGGATGTATGTATGTTGGTGGAGAACAGAGAGACAGGTGCAGCCACACGCCGTTTTCTTTATAGTCCAGTAGCAAACTTTTACTCACTATGCAACCTTATGGGGGATTACTATTATATTCTCTGGACTCTTTTACTTTATTTTCGACAAACTGAAGGGCTGTTGTCTCCCCCCAAGCCCTCCTTCCCTAATATAATACTTTTCTCGCGTTAATCCTTCGTCATCACTCATCTCAGGTGTTTGAATTAAGGACTCTGTGATCGTGTATGAAACTTGAAGGGTTCTGATTCCTCCTGACCATGCCACCAAAGAAGCGCCTTCCTATAATGGAGCTGTTTCGTGGCAATATTTGAAGGCCTCATATACCTCCACTTTTCTGACTACATTATAGGGTCTCTTAATAATTTACTTCATTCTGGGGCTTATGAGGTTTGTGAATATTTATCTATTAGCTGATTGGAATTAAAGCATGCAGAAAGTTCAAAAAATATTCTTTCCATTCAGAAGCGTAAGTTCGGATGGAAAAGAATTGTGTACATACACTATAAACATATTTGTACTCTCTCTTTTTCTCTCTCTCTCTCTCTCTCTCTCACACACACACACACTTTGGCCTGTTGGCGTAAGCTGGCTATTTAGGATAAGTTTATGTGACATTATTTACCTTCAGTGAGACGGAGCTCAGGCACAGGATTTAGACCAAGAGATGGAGATGCTACTGGTCGGGAGAAAACTGAATGGAAATGGGAAGGAAGCGACGGGGAAGACTGAGAGGAGAACTGGTGTGGTATACGTGTCTGGATGGAAGATGAGGGTTTGGGGATGGGGATGGTAAAAAGTTAAGATAGGATTGGAGGGTTGGTAGGTGAGGGATGGGGATGGTAAGAGGTTGTTTAGATGGGATTGGAGGGTTGGTAAGTGAGGGATGGGAAGAGCCTGTTAAGAGTGGGTTGGAGGGTTGGTAGGTGGAAGATGGGGATGGTAAGAGGTTGTTAAAATAGGATTGGAAGGTTGGTAGGTGGTGGTAAGGAAGCGTAAAAAGAAATACTCCTGATATATTAAACAAATAAAAAAAAACGAGAAAGATTCAAGATAAGTAGAGAGAGAGAGAGAGAGAGAGAGAGAGAGAGAGAGAGAGAGAGAGAGAGAGAGAGAGGGAGAGAGAGAGAGGAACGGAGGGAGTATATAGAGTAAGAAGGTAAGAGGGAGAGAGAGAGAGAGAGGGAGAGGGAGAGGGTGAGAGTGAGAATGAGAGAGAGAGAGAGAGGGAAAGGGTGAGAGTAGGGATTTGGAAGCTAGCCTAGGCCTGGTATGAGATCGTTGGCTCTGGAAATGTATTATTTAACTTTCGTCTGGTGGAAAATGTAAAATTAAATACGATAATTTTCTTCGTGGGCAATGTACAATTTTAATAAAGTAGATTATTTATGACTATCATACGAGAAAAAAAAAGTATTAAATTGACGTAAATAATAGTAATTTAATTTCCCGAAACTTTATATATACCGGTACCCTTGGAAAGTCTGCATGTGTAATCTAACTTTATTTGATTATGATATTTCACAGGATAATCTCGTTGCCCACTGGTTGAGAACATTATTTATGGCTTATAACATTCTTGTTATTGTTATTATTATTATTATTATTATTATTATTATTATTATTATTATTATTATTATTATTATTATTATTATTATTATTATTATTATTATTATTATTATTATTATTATTATTATTATTATTATTATTGTAATTATTATTGTAATTATTATTGTAATTATTATTGTAATTATTATTGTAATTATTGTAATTATTATTATCTTTCACTTTTTTACTATACATATCGTGAACTGGTCAGGGAGGGTGAAAGGGTCTTGAAAAATAGAAATAACTTTGGAGCGCCACGTTTTGCCCCTCTTTCTGTAGACTACATTTTATTTACGAGAGTCAGGCAGTTTCCACACAGCTGAAAACCCAACCTGTCTGCCATCCCTTCCTCTTTTTATTTTTTTATTTTTATTTTTTTGTCCAGATTCTTTCACGGTCTCCCCATTTCTCTCCTTTACATCCGTCAGTTCATCTTCTTTCCCTCCTCTCTCAAACTCCATTACGTGTCTCTCTCCTAACTCCATAATTATATACTCGTTCTTTTACTTTATAATATACACTCATCCCTTATAATTTTACTCGTTTTCTCTGCTTGATAATGGAATACATACAGTCGGTTCAAAGTCAATCATGCATCAAGGTAAACGACGATAGTGTATTGCAAATGAGTCAGCTGAGACACTCTTCAACTCATGATGTCTGAAGTGATTTTTCAGCATAATGATATACTGTAGTCTGAAGAGAGTCAATATAAAGTAAACAATACAATATAAGGTAAACAATACAATATAAGGTAAACAATACAATATAAGGTAAACAATACAATATAAGGTAAACAATACAATTATTTTACTGTATGTCTGTACTCCTCACGTTTCCTGCCTCACTCGTGCCCCCCAAAGGAGTTTCATCCTTTCCTTTCCAGCCCCTTTCTCATTCCAGCCTCCTAACCCTCGCTATCCCCTACCCTTTCCAGCTACTAACCCTTTCCAGCCCCTACCCTTTCCAGCCCCTACCCTTTCCAGCACCCTACCTTTTCCAGCCCCATTCCCTTTCCAGCCCCTTCCCCTTTCCAGCCCCTTCCCAGCCCCTTCCCCTCGCCACCCCCTTCCCCTCGCCAGCCCCTTCCCCTTGTCATGAATATCCCCCAGCCGACCCCCTGATCACGCTAATTTGTTTGTCGCAGATTAAGGAAATGGGGTGAGGGGCTTCTGGGTGTACTTTATGGAGCTATTGTGTATATTAAGTAATACTGCTAATGACACCTTGAGCAGACGTAATGGGGATGGGAAATTGTCTCACCCTCTGATAGACGGCCACTGAGGGGAGACCACCAGATGAGAACCAGGCAGGTGAGGCATCGGGTGTAACATTCAGGGTCTAACGAGAGGTCAGTGTTGCAGCAGAGAGTAAAATGTTGACATAATTTTATGCTAGATTTTCTTGGATTAATATTCCTAGCATAATATTTTTTATGTATATAATATGTGCCTGGAACTGTCAGTGTGTGGAGGGGTAAAAGTTCCTAAAGCATTATCTACACTACTCTTGAAGAAATAATATATTTTGTGAAATTGAAGGGTGTTGACGTGAAGGAGAAATATAATATAGTCTATATATATTCGAAAACTTGACTGTAAATGGTTTGAAAAGATACGTATTAGACTCTAATGTATCTCAAATACGATTGCTAACTGATAAAGATACTCAGGGAAGAAATAGGAAGAAACCGTACAATATTCATCCTAGGCAGTTGAGAATAGTGTGTGAGATTTTGTAGATTAAAAGGAAAAAAATGAGTGAGAAAGGAAAGGCAATGTGTAGAATATCCAAGGGACTCTTTTTAATCCCCTAACATTTTTGCCCGTGTTAAAAATAAAACCCATAATAAAACGCATTCGATATTTCTCCAAGATCCTCCACCACTAAATTTCATGCACCTCTCACGCAAATCCTCTTCTGTCCCCAGCCCCCCTACCCCCTCCTCCCTCCTCCCTCCTCCCTCCTTCTCCCCCCCCCCTCCCTCCCTCTCCTTCCTCTCCTCCCTCTACACTCCTCCCTACCTCCCCATCCCTCCCTGCCATTTTTTGTGTCTTGGGGGAGTTGAGGAAGGATCAGCTCTCCTCCTCACGTCTCAGGCAGTGTTTTTGACGAGGTTCAGGTGCACTGGTGAGGAGGAGGAGGAGGAGGAGGAGGAGGAGGAGGAGGAGGAGGAGGAGGGATGTAGTGTGTCAGGAGTAGGTGTGTGTGTGTGTGTGAGAGAGAGAGAGGGAGAGAGGGTGTAAGTATGCGTGTGAAAAGGTGCATGTGTGTGTGTGTGTGTGTGTGTGAATGAGAGAGAAAAAGAGAGAGGGTGAAAATAATGTGTGTAAGAGTGTTTGTGTGTGTGATGGTTTGAGTGTGTGTGGGATGCTGTGAGTGTGTGTATGTGTGTATGAAAGGGTACAGGCGTGTGTAAGAGGGTGAAAATGTGTGTAAGAGTGTTTGTGTGTGTGATGGTTTGAGTTTGTGCGTGAGGGTTTGAGTGTGTGTGTGTGTGAGGGTTTGAGTATGTGTGGGAGTGTGTAATTGTGAGTAAGGGAGAGGAGAGCAGGTGTACCATCCTCGAATGTGAAGGGTGTAAGTGAGAATGAGGGTGAACAGGTGTATTTGAGATGATAGCTTAGATGTGGAGGTAAACATGAGTGTGTGTGTGTGTGTGTGTGTGTGTCTAGATGCGAGGGAGAGCAGGTGTGTGTGAGCCTGCGAGTGAGAGAGTGAGTTCAGGTGTAAAGGAAAGAGAAAAGAGTGACAATGGAGAGGGAAGGAAGGAGGGAGGAAGGAAGGGAGAGAGAGAGTGAGGTGTCGAATATCAGGAAGAGGAGCAAGGATACTGAAGGGTGTACTGTATACTCATAGATGTAAGGAAGAGTGTGCAGGTGTAGGTGTGAGGTGAGGGGAGTAGGTGTGGGGTGAGGAGTGTAGGTGTGGGATAAGGAGTGTAGGTGTGGGGTGAAGAGTGTAGGTGTGGGATGAGAGGTACAGGTGTGGATGGGTTAAGGGGTACAGGTGTGGATGGGTTAAGAGGTACAGGTGTGGGTGGGGTAAGGGGTGCAGGTGTAGGTGTGGGATGAGGGGAGTAGGTGTGGTTGATACAGTATGTGAGACCATTCATTCCCTGTGTTGGTGTTGTGGAGGCTTGTGTCATTTTCACAACTGCCTTCCTCCCTTTCTCTCTCACTCATAGATACATAATTATAAAACTGATTTTTTTAAAGAACTTTATCTTAATTAATACGTCAATTTTCTATACCTTTCACTACTCTAGATAACAAACCTGAAATCTATTGCGAAAAGAGTATGTCATCACAGTCCAGAAAAAAATATAGCAAACAACAAAATCCCCAATGATAATAATAATAATAATAATAATAATAATAATAAGAGCTCGATGAACACGGCGAGTTTATTATGCCCTAATTATTCAAATGGAAATATTTTTAGTTCATATAATTTTGCCATGTATTCTGTAATGGCATTGTTAATAGGCAACGAGTGAGCCGTGGGGGGGTCGTTGATTCTGCTTCACTGGAAAATGTACTATATGTGTCATTACAGATTCAGGGATTTAATTATGCCCAACTGAATTCTAACACGAGTAATTTATTTTTGAATTTGCATGACACTGAGGGATGGTGTGGTGGTGGGGGTGGGGGTGGGTGGGGGTGGGGGTGGAGTGTTTGTTGAGGGATGGAGTGTAGTCTACCATAGCCAGGCTTTGCTATATTTACACCGGCAAATGTATTGGTGCTGCTGGAGAGGAGATGTTGTTGTTGTTGTTGTTGTTGTTGTTGTTGTTGTTGTTGTTGTTGGAGAGAGACCATAGTTGTGTACCCATGTAAAATCCCTGTGATAATATACATACAGTTCACCCTGAGTGTTACCTTAAGGGGGTAATTCGTTTTCAATCCCCTCCCCTCTTTCTACCTCTTCTTTCAATGCCATCCCCTCTTTCTACTTCTTCTTTCAATCCCCTCCCCTCTTTCTACCTCTTCTTTCAATCCCCTCCCCTCTTTCTACCTCTTCTTTCAATCCCCTCCCCTCTTTCTACCTCTTCTTTCAATCCCCTCCCCTCTTTCTACCTCTTCTTTCAATCCCCTCTCCTCTTTCTACCTCTTCTTTCCATCCCCTCCCCTTTTTCTACCTCTTCTTTCAATCCCCTCCCCTCTTTCTACCTCTTCTTTCAATCCCCTCCCCTCTTTCTACCTCTTCTTTCAATCCCCTCCCCTCTTTCTACCTCTTCTTTCAATCCCTTCCCCTCTTTCTACCTCTTCTTTCAATCCCCTCCCCTCTTTCTACCTCTTCTTTCAATCCCCTCCCCTCTTTCTACCTCTTCTTTCAATCCCCTCCCCTCTTTCTACCTCTTCTTTCAATCCCCTCCCCTCTTTCTACCTCTTCTTTCAATCCCCTCCCCTCTTTCTACCTCTTCTTTCAATCCCCTCCCCTCTTTCTACCTCTTCTTTCAATCCCCTCTCCTCATCCTATCTCTCTTTCAGTCGCCTCCCCTCCTTCTATCACTCCGTCCCAGCAGCTCCCCTCGGCAGTTCCCCTCACGGTTATTCTTCACTTCATCAATTCTTTCCCCTCCATCTTGATCTGACACACTTTCTTTCCTCCCTCTTTTTATTTCTCTTGGTCTCACTCCCCTCCCTCTTCCCTCTTTCTTAGTTGGTTGCAGCTTCTCTTTCCTCTCAACTTTTTGTTCTATATATATATATTTTTTTTTCACTTTCTCTGCTGTGTTAACTTTTGTATCCTATTCACTGCCTCCCTTGTACAATGGTTTCATTAATAGTTTTAGTCTGGCCTTTCCCCCTTACCGTCCTTCCCCCCCCCCATTACTCATCAACGCCCCTTTCACTCCTACCCATTCCCTACTACTTACTCATCATTCCTTTTTCCTTCCCTTCCATTCGGTTCACTGTCTTATGATCCACATTTTCTTTCCCTTGGTTTAGTTGCCTCGCCTTCCATCTCTTTATCCTCTCTAAATAATTATTCTCTTCTGTGTTTATATTACCATTTATCACTGTTCCATTTTCACTGATACTTTCATCTGATAAGCTTTCGTGTTTTAGCAATAGTGAGTCCTCGTAAATAATTATATTCCACTGTCCATTGTTTCCATTTATATATTTTTTTGGTTTATAAATTTTCTACTCCTTTCTCTATTCCCTATCCATTACATCCTCGGCATCTTCACCCGGCCAGGCACATGCTCCATAGACTACCATTATCCTCAGCTCTTAAGGACCCCCGTGATGTAGTAAGAAAATTGGAGGTTAGAGAGTCCTTCAAACATTGCCACGAAACACCACCTACATTAAAGGAGCTTGTTACGTGGCATAGTCAGGAGGAATCAGACGCCACCAGGTCTCATTCACGATTACAGGGTACCTTAAACATTCACCTCACTACATCAAACACCACCACCACCACCTCTTCTTTTGTGGCTTCACACCTCTCACTCTTCTTCTCTCCTCTCCATCGATCTCACCTTCTTATCTCTTTATTCTGTCTTCTTACCTCTTCTTTGCTGACGTTCACATCTCTTCTTGCCATCGCTCCCACCTCTGCTCTCTTCTCCTCTCTCTATCGCTTCCACTGCCTTGTCACCTAATGCTATCATCTCACCTCACCTCTTCTTTGTTTGTTCTTAGCTACCTTTGTTTGTCTTCACGTACTTTTCTCCTTCATGCTTCAAATTCATTCCCAGTTGACTCTGTTCATTTTATCGTCTCTTCCATGTGTTATCACTTTCCCTTTAATCAACGTTCTTCTTCTTTCTCTGCTTTCTTACTTTTCTATTTTTTCATTTTACACACCTTTCCTTACCATATTCTTTCCTTCTTACACTTCCTTCCTTATTACGCCAATCTCAGTTTTTTTTCACACCCATCTCCTTCGGTCTCTGTTTTATTTTTCTTTCCTCCAGATTTCTCATCCCCTTTCCGCTACCTTTCTCCCCCTCTCCCCCTCTCTCTCTCACACACACGCATACATACACACAAACACACACACAATACACACTCGCACATTTTTTTCCATGCTCCCACACTATGTACTCTCCCCTCGCCTTCCTTTCTCCTCGCTCCTCAGTGGCCCCGGGCAAGCAAACATTGGTCTTTACAGCAGCCTCCAGCCTTTACTGTGGGTTGTGAGGCTGTCCTGCTTCAATAGACACTCCCTGCAGCTGCTGCTTCTTCCGAGGATTGGTGGCTGGGGGTCGGGGAGGTGGTCAACTTCTCCCACCATGACCCCTTTGGTGAGTGCTTGCTAAGACGCTCTAGGGTCGTTATGGGTGTGTTGGGTGGACCGTTCTCTTACCTTCTTGAACTCCTCCACACAGATCCTGGCCACGGAGGTAAAAATTATCGCCACGGTGTACGGATAGAGAAAGGAAACAAAAGCCAGGGAAACCAAGCGTGATAATGGAAGCCCCTTATAAATTTCCACTCGTGCGAGGGGAGAAAATAGAGAAGCAGCAAACTTGTTTTTATATTGGTGTTATCCATTTTACATTCTACATGCAATACTTGTTGATACTTTATTGTTCTGGGAATGCAATGGTATTGTAGGTCACTCGCAAAATATGTCCTGCAGCACTTGTGAGTGAAAAGGGCTTGATAAATTATAAACTTTATTTGAAATGTAAAGGATTGTTCAAATGATTAACTTTTTTACATTTGATGCATACCTTTTTTGTTCATAATTCTTTTTTGTCCAAACAATTGGACGAAAATAACACAAGTTGAATTGCCTCCTCAAATGAGTACAACACTTTAATAAAAAAAAATCATGCAAATGCATCGTATTATGATGTTTTCCTGAATATTAAATGATTTTCGGATATAACCATTTGGTGGTGGTGGTGGTGGTGGTGGAATCCCTGCCACAGTCGAGCCTTGGAAGCGAATGAAAAAAAAAAAGATGGTAAAGGAGTAAAACAAAAACAAGTGGATGAAACTGGACCATTGGTGATGTCGTTCATTCTTTGCTACGGTCGTAACCAATAAGCCGCTTCACTCGCCACGGCTTCACATATACAGCGAGGACCGTCAGGCTTCCATGATGGGGTCCAGCTGTTTTTTTTAGTTAGTCAGTCCACCCCATTTGTGAACTCTCTCTCTCTCTCTCTCTCTCTCTCTCTCTCTCTCTGTGTGTGTGTGTGTGTATGTGTGTGTGTGTGTACTGCTCTCCATGTTTGCTTTACTCTTTATCGCATGAAGTATTGGCAGATGTGTATATATGGTGTGGGTTTGTGAGTTAAGGACCCTGTGATCGTGTATGAGAATTGGAGGCTTCTGATTCCTCCTGACTATGCCATGAAACACTCTCCTTCCCCATAGGTGGTGTTTCGTGGCATTATAATTATGAAGGACTGGTCTACCTCACATTTTCTGACAATATTGCAGAATACCTTAATCTCTATATTCTATTATCCTGTTTATCAATCATATCTATGTAACTATTTTGATCTCTGCTACTCTTTCAATATCTGTATCATTTTATCTATCTGTCTATCAACTTCTCCATGTAACTATATTTATCTCTTTCAATATACATATCCTTTTATCTACTTATCTATTCATCTTTATCTGATCTTTCTCAATCGTCATATCTCCTGGTCAATCAACTCTTCTTTGTAACTATTTGATCTCACCCACTCTCTCAATTAATCTCTATATCTTTTTATCTACCAGTCTATCAATCTAACTCTTTTTTAACTATATTTATTTCCGTGTGTGTGTGTGTGTGTGTGTGTGTGTGTGTGTCAGGGACGCGACCACCCTGATATTTACTCCACCCTTGTTGTCTCCAATATTTTTTTTCTCTATACTGTCCATTTTTCCAGTGATTCCGTTGTTTTTTTTTCAGTAACCTTCACTCACCATCGCATTTTTTCTTTCGTTTCTTTTGCGCTGAAGTTTTGACTCAATTTCACCATTTTTTTGTCTCTAGTCAGCGAGTTCAAAGGTTCAGCTGAAGGTGTCAAAAACTTAAACCTTCCCTACGGGATCCTTTCTTTTCGTCCACTTGCATTTTTTGAGACTTGAAAAGAAAGGCAAGCGGGTGGAATACGTGTGTGTGTGTGTGTGTGTGTGTGTGTGTGTGTGTGTGTGTGTAAGAGAGAGAGAGAGAGAGAGAGAGAGAGAGAGAGAGAGAGAGAGAGAGAGAGAGAGAGAGAGAGAGAGAGAGAGAGTGGAGACGAGATTTGACAAATTTGATAAGTTTCGTTTACCATTTTGATTTTTTTTCCACGTGCCACATGTCATGCCTATACTTCATTCCAACACTTCAGAATCGATCCTTCCTCTCTTCCTTCATCCTAATATTAATTCCAGACACCTGTTCCCTCACCTTTCGGAACAATTAATTAACTAAAGCCATCCTTCTCAACTTACTTTATACTCCACAATCTAAACCCTCTCTCATCCGTCCCACTCATTTTGTTACACTCCTCCTTCATGGCTTTTCCTTCCTCAATACTAATGTTTCGCTTCCCTTTTTCTTCTTCTCTTCCATTCTTTCTACCCTTTTCATATCCCTTTCCCTAATTCTAGCTGCCAATCCACTCCACCTTCCCTTTACTCCCTTTTTGTGTCCCCTTCCCTCCTCCCTACTTTCTTCTCGTCTCTTCTCTCCTTCTATTACCCTTCTTCACATCCCCTTCCCCTTCTACTACCTCTCCACCTCCCCTTCCCTCCTTCCGCTACCTCTTTACCTCCCGTTCTCATTCTCCTTATTATCTCTCCACCTCCCATTCTCTCCTTCCACTACCTCTCTTCCCCTTCCCCTTTCCCTACCTCTTCCCTCCTTCCACTACTTCTCTTCCCCTTCCCCTTCCCCTACCTCTTCCCTCCCACTACTTCTCCACCTACCCTTCCTTTTCCACTACCTCTTCCCTCCTTCCACTACTTCTCTCCACCTCCCCTTCCCACCCCTCCCATGGGCCGAACAATTTGTGTATATAACATAGTTTCCTAGGAAGCCCCTCAGCTCTACAATCCATCACTGACCCAATTTGTCCACTTGACGACCATGGGACGAGAGAGAGAGGAAGGGAGGGAGGGGAAAAAATGGCCAATTATCGAAGGAGAAGCGGACGGGGAGCGCTGGTGTGGTGGAATATTCAAGAGAGAGAGAGAGAGAGAGAGAGAGGCGCGTTGTAGTTGAGGTGTGTGGCAATAGATGTCGCGAGTTGGTGGTGGTGGTGTTCCCTCGTCTCTCTCTCTCTCTGTGCTCCCTTCCTACCTACCTACCTGCCTGCCTTGCCTGTCTGCACTCTTCTCTCTCTCTCTCTCTCTCTCTCTCTCTCTCTCTCCGTTGTACCCTCTTATATAATTTCGTTTTTCACTCTATGTAATTCTTAGTCTACCTTCGCTGTCTAATAATCTCGTCTCATCCTTCGTGTCTTTCATTCATTCCTCCTCTATTTATCTCTCACATTATCCGTCCATTGCCTTCCATCTCATCTATTTTCCTTCATAAAGTCTAGGGATTCTTTCTTTCTTTTTCATTATCATACATGTGTGTGTGTGTGTGTGTGTGTGTGTGTGTGTGTGTGTGTGTGTGTGTGTTTATTTCTCTCTTCTCTCTCTGTGTCTTTCCTTCCTCATTTCTTTCCTCGTGTATGTGTGTGTGTTTATTTCTCTCTTTCTCTCTCTCCCTCTGTCTTTCCTTCCTCATTTCTTCTCTGTCTTTCCTTCCTCATTTCTTTCCATGCGTGTGTGTGTGTTTGTTTTTATTCTCTCTCTCCCTATCTCTTTCCTTCCTCATGCTTATCTCTCTCCATCTCCGTGTCTTTCTCTCTCACTTTTTAGTACTGTCACACCTCTCTTATCACCTTTTTCTGGCGCTGTAGGACCTCGATGTTGCGGCCGCCTAATATCCATCAATCAATAAAAAAAAAAATCTCGCTTTTTAATCTTATGTTTTGTCA
This sequence comes from Petrolisthes manimaculis, assembly GCA_034508575.1. Classification (NCBI taxonomy): domain Eukaryota; kingdom Metazoa; phylum Arthropoda; class Malacostraca; order Decapoda; family Porcellanidae; genus Petrolisthes; species Petrolisthes manimaculis. Next base: position 2,808 of record JAWZYT010003495.1, on the reverse strand, counting down.
CTTTTCTTGCCTTTCTGTGTTTCCCCCCTTCCCCTCACCCTCGCATTTCCCTGTTTGTTATTCGTTCACTCGTTCTCCCTGTGCTTCCTTTCTTTTCTTTTTTTGTTTCTTTGCTCTCCATGTTAAACTTTACCTCCCTTTTCCCTCCCATCATTCTCCCTTGGCCTTCCCATCCCTCTCTCCCTTTTCCCAACGCTTTCCCTTCCCCCTCCCAAAACTTTCCCTTCCCTTCCCCAAAACTTTTCCATTTCCCCTCCCAAAACTCACCTTTTCCCCCTCCCGACACACTCCCTTCTCCCAAAACTCTCCTTTTCCCCTCCCAACACACTCCCTTCTCCCAACAATATGCCTTGCCCCCACCCAACACTTTCCTCCCCCTCCCTCCCAACACTCTCCTCCCCTCCCTCCCAACACTCTCCCTTTCCCCTCCCAACACTCTCCCTTTCCCCTCCCAACACTCTCCCTTTCCCCTCCCAACACTCTTCCTTGCCCCACCCAACACTCTCCCTTGCCCCACCCAACATCCTCCTTTTTCTTTACGTTTCTCGAGTTGTAACTTTCTCTGCCTCCTCGTCTCCTGATCTGACTGTTTATTCGGCAATGTTTACTTCTGTTTGTCTTGCCTCTAGAGCCCTTCCCCACCCTCACTCATTCAGCACTCCTTCTAAACTCTCTCTCTCTCTCTCTCTCTCTCTCTCTCTCTCTCTCTCTCTCTCTCTCTCTCTCTCTCTCTCTCTCTCTCTCCTGTTTCAGCCCCCTTTACGCTTCGCTTCACTCCCTTCCCCTACTGTAGCTCCCTCCACGTTCACCCAATTTTTTTTTTTATGTGTGGTTCTTCTTCAGTTTCATTTTCTTATATATATTTTTTCCAATATTTATCTCTTACGGCCTTCATGTCCCCTTCTGTCTCCCCGTCAGTCCGTTCCACTTTGAATGCGTCTCTCTCTCTCTCTCTCTCTCTCTCTCTCTCTCTCTCTCTCTCTCTCTCTCTCTCTCTCTCTCTCTCTCTCTCTCTCTCTCTCTCTCTCCTAAGTAGTAGTAGTAGTAGAAGAAGAGTTAATATATTTGTTATTGTTGTTTTTGTGGTTATCATTATATAACTTTGTGTCTCCCTGGTGACATTCAAGACGGTGGGGTTATTACACACACACACACACACACACACACACACACACACACACACACACACACACACACACGTATTGTTGTCCTTTACTTATTCAAGGCGTCTGGCCACTAATTCCGGTATTGCCTTTATGTTGATCCGGATATTATCGTCACCGGAACCGACATGGCTTAGCGAGACCACAACACAAGAGGGAGTATAGGAATGACGCTGTTTGTTATTTATATTACTGATTATATTACTGATTATATTACTTTATATTACTTGATGCGTGTTATAGGACGAAACGACTAACCTGGTGCTTCATTATACACGAGTTAAAATATATATAGTGATTAATTTACGATAACGACAGAGGCATGCTGTCATTTTTATCTTCAGGAGTAAGTTATTGTCATCATTTTAAGGGTTTTCATGTTTTTTTTGTTTTTTTTTTTTTTGTGTGTGTGTGTGTTTGTGTGTGTGTGTGTACAAGATCAAGATATGCACGATGGGGAAAGCTTGAAGAGAAATGTGAGAAGGATAGGAAAATATATGTGTACAGTTATATAACCAGGTGTGTGTGTGTGTGTATGTGTGTGTGTGAGAGAGAGAGAGAGAGAGAGAGAGAGAGAGAGAGAGAGAGAGAGAGAGAGAGAGAGAGAGAGAGAGAGAGAGAGAGAGAGAGATAGAATGTGTAAATGCAGGTGAGGGTGCTGGAGTGTGTGAAGTGTGTGTGTGTGTGTGTGTGTGTGTGTCAAACGAGGAAGATAAAGAGGATAGGCACGATGGAACTATGTATGTGTGAAATGAGAATAAATTGTTGCTTATGTATGTATGTATGTATTTGGGTTTGTATGATGTAGGGATGGAAGAGGATAGGTAGATGAACGAATAAAAATGAATAAAAAAAAGAATTAGAACAAATATGTGTAATTGCATGTTATATATATTAATGGAAAATGAGAGGAAGGTAAACGAATCGAAGAAATGTTAAACGAAGGCAAAAGAGAGAGAGAGAGAGAGAGAGAGAGAGAGAGAGAGAGAGAGAGAGAGAGAGAGAGAGAACTAAGAGGAGTGAAGCATGTGAGTTTAAAGTTATATGTTTGGAATCTCGTCACGGCAGAGGGAGAGAGAAAGAGAGAGAGGGAGCGAACTGGCTGAAATAACACTGTCTGAGCTTAGTTGTGAAAATAGAGATGGTAGTTAGGGTATCACAGACAAACAGACAGACAGACAGACAGGATCCTTCTCTCTGTTTTGCCTACAGCACTGCTAAATAAGTGGTGGGAGAGTGGGCATGTTGGGTGGTGGAGAGGGATTATGTAGTTAAAATTATTTTCTATACAGCGTTAAGGGACCCTTTGATGTAGTCAGAATCAATGTCACTTATAAAGTTATAAGTGACATTGGTCAGAATATTGGAGGTTAGAGAGTCCTTCAAACATTGCCACGAAACGTCATCTACAGTATAATATAGAAAGTGCTTGTTTCGTGGTATAGTCAGGAGGAATCAGAAGCCACAAGGTTTCGTATACAATCACAGGGTCCTTTTAAAGTGACGGAGTAGGTAGAGGAAAAATAGTCGTTTTGAAAAGTGAGAACACATAGTCACTCAATCACTCACTCACTCAATCACTCACTCACTCAATCACTCACTCACTAACTCACTCACTCAATCATTCACTCAATCACTCACTCAC